>JAKSZP010016632.1:0-24282 GCA_022478985.1 Massospora cicadina | reverse complement strand
TACATCCCTGGGGGAAGAAAGCATTGCTACCTTTTTGTACATCTATGAAGCTGCCATGGATGGCATAACTGACAACAAAAGTTTGACATATCCTTTCTTGTTTAAGCTGCTTAGTGAAAAGGGATGATAGTACCTAACCTGAACCCTTTATACACCTGGTCAGAGGTGAAGGATGCTTTTTTGGTGAATTCAGATAAAAGCAGAGTCTATAAACAAAAAACAGGACTTTATGTGCCTTGGGCATGTAAAAGAGTGAATCTCCTATTGCCTTGCTGAACGATTTTACCTCACTGCCAAAGTTTAGCAACCTCAAAATGCTTCCCCTTTTAGAAATTGCCCCTGTTAACGGGGTTAGCGTCTAAGCCTTCTATAGCCAAACATATCATCTCAGAAAAATTCTACTTTAAAAACATCTGTGACATCAAAGGGGTTTTTTGTTAGATGTGGCCAAATTTCATTTATGTGCCATGATATAAAAAAGCGAGGTAAATTTTTAAACTCACACCTTGAAGATTTCCATTTGTTGAACAGTTGGGGGTGAGCCCACCTGTTTAACCCCCCCTGCAAAGCCTGCTTCCTCGGGCATTTTTAAAAAGGTTATTTTTCTTCTTATGAATCTGAGACCTGGGTAGCAATTACCTTCCCCAAGCCCCTAAAGCTGCTGTCCCTTCCCCCCAACATAGCTGGAAAATCTTCCCTAAGGCTATTCAACCTTCTGTGGCTATCTCACCTACCTTTGAGTTTTTATGTGCTTGTTGGGGGAACCCAGTGCGGGCAACTTTGCAGGATAAAACCCTTTGGGTACCCCCCCACCGGGCTGCATAAATATAAGCATCACAGATTTGAGCCCGACCACAGGTGGGGTGGCTCACACCATTCCAAAAATGACATACTCCTTACTGTTTGGTATACCAGGTATTAAAGTCTATCCAACCAATTTGGAGTTATGCCTCCCATTTTTTACTGCGAGGAATGAAACCAGACTGGACCCTAAGTTGGAATTACTTAAGAAAGATAATTGCCATAGCTTTCAACAGCTATTTCTAGCCGTGAAATGACTATGGCCAAGGAGCTTGTCACTTTTATATACTCTGTAGGGAAGCAATACTGGTTTCTGGCAAGCCAATGACCATACATCAACTTCCAATGTCATGAATTATTCCCTAAACTCTTCCTTATCTGCAATCAGGCTTAGAGGAGCATACGCAGTCAGGATCTCTGGCCATGAAAGATGACCAGAGGATAACTTACACCTAGTTTGATATGCTTCATGCCATAGAAGAACACTTCTCCACAATTTATCCGCTTCCAGACTCTCCGTAAAGATATGTTTTGCCTTCTCCTCCCCTCCACATACCTTACAGGCATAGAAAAGGTATCTTACTTATGCTTACTCCATTTGCGTAGAGTCTCCCCAGTAATCAGGATGTTGCTGGGGAGTAGGAAAAAAAGTTTTGAACTGATATAGACTAGCATTCCTTAAACCTCCCCCCAAAGGTCCATCAGGCCATGTCACTTTTTACAAGTGATTTAAGACAAAAACTTCAAGCAGAGCTCTCTGTATTGTAGCTTCCAGAACCTGACGGTTGTGAACTATGAGGGGCAGACAACATCACCACCTCCCACCTTTAGCCAGTTTTTAAAGGACAAAGTGGCTTTAAAATCTGAGGTACCTCCAGCCTTCTCTTCCTCATTGGAACACCCGCCGATCCTGCCCTCCACTACCTTCTAACAGGCTTCCCCCAGCCTCTAATACAGCCAGAGAAGAAATTGCTTCCCTCCAGAAAGAAGGCAGTTCAGTTGCTTCCACAACATCCCATGCCTTTCTTACCATCACCTTGGAAACACTGGCAACATTATTAACTGCTTGACCCTAAGCACTCTTTAGCCATCACCATCAAGGAGGCCCCCCATGAACCGCCATAATAAAGCGCTTGAAGGTCTTGCGCAGACGAGGTTCCATATCCAGTCCTCAAGCTCCTCCCCAAAAAATATTGCCTGAATCCTTTCACTGGTCCACTCTCTACCCTCTAATTTACCCTTTCTGCCTTCCCAAGCACTAAAGTAATCCTTATAGTAGCTGGTAAATTCCCCGCGTTTGGTATAGTCCCTTATTTGATGCCCCAGCTAGCACAAGATCCTTGTTGTTTTTATCTCTGAAATCCTTAGCAAGGTAGTCCCCCATTATTGGAAACCAACAAATGGAATTTCCCTCCCTGGTGACAAGTGAAATCCACTTAAGCTGAAGTGCTTTGATAATACTCCCAATGTTAATCAGATTGATGCCCACTTTTTCAACTCCTGACACAAGTTACAATAAATGGTTTTCTATGCTCACTCTTCCAAATAGAATATATCACTAAACTCCTTATTATCTTAAGGAAAAATGATGGCAGTGGAGCAAATCCGGAAATTTACAATAATTTGGAAAGAATGAAAGAGTTTTTGACAATGGCTTTGCTTCAATATGATAAATGAACCATTGTCACTTCCAAGACGCTTTCTTAAGGTCTGCTTCAATTTTTAGCAAGATTTTGCAGCGACACCCACCCAGGGATGGGACACCTGAGGTACAGAAACACTTCCCCTGTTGTCATCCAGGGTATTGAGCTCTTTGGTGCCACATCCAAAGTCGCTGAACTGCCAATAGGCCAAGCCCTGTATTTCGACATATTGACCTTTGCGTTGCTTGCGTTTTAGAACTTCTTTAGAATGTTTATCACCAAATTCTCTCCTCTGACGAAACAAAATTCCACGTATCATCTGCAAACATTGAGTGGAAATATTCCTCCCTGTTGATGGTAAGTTTCTTTCAGTTCAACTTCCTGAGAGTCACTGAAAGGGTATCTATTGCAATAATAAAAACAAGCAATATAGATGGTCTCCATGAAGCACGTTCCTAAAATGCCAAAAAGGGTGGGAAAAGACCCCCATTAATATTGACTACTGATGAGGCTTCCCCATAAATTGCTTTAAGCAGTCTCAACAAGCGCCCTTTGATTCCAACTCTATGTAACACTATTCAAAGAAAACACATGATTAACTGATCCTATGCCTTCTCTTGATTAAGAAAATATAGCCGCCCCTCTAGTCATACAGTTTACATTCTTTTTTCTATCAGTCGAAGCAGCATCAAATTGTCAGTAATTAAACGTCCTGGAATAAGCCCATTCTGCTCTTTCCCAACAACTTCCGCTACAACACCCTTTAGTTGATTGGTTAGGATCTTCATTAAGATATTATAGTCATCTATAAGCAGAGTCAAAGGCCAATAGTTACCCATGAGGGAGGGATCGCCCTTCTTATACAACACCTCCCCACGCCTTTCTAAAATGCAGGCTTGATTGTACCAGAGACTAGGAGTTATTGTAGAGCCCAGTAAGCATCTCAGACATCTCTGCATAAAACAACTTTGTAAAGCTCAAGGATCAACCCATCCTCCCCAGGAGCTTTGCCATTCTTTCCATTGCGGATGACATCTGACACCTCTGACTTGAGGATCTTGCTACATAACAGCTTCTAAGTCCCCATCAGATGTACCCCCAGTCCGCTTATGAGTACTTTGGTTGCCTCAGGGTCTTTCTCCAGGGGCCATAAAGGTCCTAATAGTAATATTTGGCCGCTTCAGCCATGCAAGCTGCATCCTTCACCTCAAAGTTTCTTCAAAAAGTGATAAGATCCTTGCTGAGGGTCTTAGCCCCTACTTCTTGTAGAGTAGGGCAACATTGCTGTTAGAGTTCTCATGCCACTTATATTTTCTTTGTTTGAGGCGATCCACTGAGAAATCTCCCATAAATTTCGCATACAATTTAGCCTTGGCCATTTAGGCAGATTACCCCATGACCACATCCTCCTTGCAGGTACTCTTGAAGCTCCTTTCCAAGGTTTCTTACCTTAAACGCATGGCTCCTAGCTGCCTCCAAGATTTCAAATAACATATTGAGATCAGACTTCACACGCAACCACTTTGCTGGTGCATCTAACTTCCCCACAATCTGGCTTCAACACCATCTCACCTTATTCCCCATGATTTCCTGAAGTGAAGACCACTTCAGAAGTTCACAGTTCAGTCTCCAGATCCATTCCCTTCAGAGGCAACCCAAGGTCACTGATCTGCAGCTCATGGGGCCTGTGGTCTGAAGCACCTGAATCATGATTCCAAAAGATCAACTTGCAGCAACTCAGGAGAATGGGGCACTGTCACAAGGTCAATGCTGGAAAATGATCCCCCTGAACATGAGTCCAACAAATCTCTCCCTCCTCACCACAGCCGCTTTCCACACATCCAGTAGGCTAGGGTCATTAATTAAACTTGACAACTCGTGGGCTCTAGTATCAGAACTCCAGTTGCCTGAAACCCCAACCATGTCATCCCTAAAGCAGAAACAGTTCATGTCTCCCCCAGCACTATCAACCCCCTGATGCCTTCTTCCTGGATCCTCAGGACGACCTTTTGGAAGAAGGCCTTCCTTTCAGATCCAGAATTAGGAGCGTATATGCTGATATATCAAATTGATTCCTCTCCAAACATTGACTTTATTGAAACTTCTCTTCCCAGAACCAATACACTTTTATCCAGCACCTTAACCTTGTCCGCCCACCAGACTAAGGTACCCCCCATGTGGTTTCCACCCTCCCTCTTTCCCTCCCTAAGGATGATTCAGATTTTGTTGATCCACCAAGCGAGAATAGAATTATTGTTTCATAGGAAAATAGTACAATCCTCTTAAACCCCAGTTTGGACTTAGTCTCAGTGAGGAAGCCGATATCTATCACATGTTGTTGCAATCTAAGTTAAATTCACTGCTGCTGCCTGAGGACATTCAGACACCACACATTAGTAAATTCAATCCTGATCTTTATAGTTTCGAAAATGAAGAGACATCAGTGTTAAGATTCAGATGTCCTCATCCTCTTCAACCTCAGCTGGTTTAGTGGGACCACGTTTCTTCCTCAACTTTCCAGTACTAGAATGGGCCGGGGTGGTGGCTGCTCATCCCTAGTATCCACCGGAATCTTAGCCTTGCCAGGGTTCTCAACTGACCCCTTCCTTTCAGTTGGAGCCATTAAGTCAGAAGACGTTGGTCCACTATTGCTAGAAAGCAGAACCCCTGTTACCTCCACTTCTTCCCCTATGAGCCTAGCGGTCTACTCCACCTACATCCAATGTGGTAGCTCGCCTCTTTTGTGATCAAATGATGGGGAGAACCCCCTTTATTTTAGAGGTGAACTGCTCCAAAATGTCTTTTGAAGACTAGGACAAAGTGCCGCTTGTCTCAATTTGGGGTCTAGCAGCTTCCTGCGCCTTCCAAGTCTGCTTCAACTCCTTACTGAATATTTCTGGCACTTTTTAGCATTTTAGTCACCGCCTCAGAATTGGCGCTACCAGTTGCTGCTGACTCCTTTGCCTTGACTGTCAACTTAGCTAGCTTATTTAAGTACTGGAGAGCTAGATTCTCTTTCTCTGTGAGCCCCATGGGTGGCACCCAATCTTTAGGTCCATCAGGTTTGGCCACTGCCACAGGAGAGTTTACTTGAGAACATTTAACTCTGACGTGTCCCCTTAAGCCACACAAGAAGTACCTGTCCAGCGGCACCACAGGGACACTCCAGGTTCCACAGTAACTGAACGAGGCAACTCCCCGTATGATTTTGAAAATTTACCTTTCAAAACCCAGTAAAGAGCCTAAGGTGATCTTTTTCTAGTTACCATCCTTCTGCTTCAAGTTACTTACCAACTTTTTCTCTTTAAAGAAGATCACTCTGCAAAAGCCTTCAGCTGAGACATTATGGCCCCTCTAGTGACACCAGGTGGCTGCTCTCAGTATGAACCTTCTGATCTCAGTGCCAATGTCAAGACATATAGTCTCCTTTTTTTAGTGCACAAACCGGCAGCCAAAAACCTTTTCTTTTTAAAGCTTAGACTGTAAAGTCATGAACTTTAATCCAGGAGCCAAATGTAAAATATGGAGTGGGGTGAACCTGCACACCTCAATCACGTGACCCATGAGAATCTCCTTAGACCACCCAGTCTTCAATCTAACACCGTGAACTCTTTTGAGGCTCTCCACCGTTGTTTGACATTTAGTATTTTGAAGGGCTAGAGTTCCCAGCTTCAAAAAGCTGGGTCCTAACCCCAGATCCATTAGCAGCCACTACCAACAAGAATACCAGAGCCTTTTTGCCATCGAGGGACACGCCCACTGTTGATTTGTTAACAGAGTTAGATTCTCCAGATTGTTTTATAACAGAGTTCGCCTCGCCAGGCCCTTAATGTTCAGGTCTATTACAACCCTTTTTAGGTCAATCCATCAATTTGGCAATTGCTCTCACCTTTTTCTACACCAGTGTAAGCCCATGTAAGCTACTGACTACTATCCAGGCTTTAGGCTAACCTATAAAATCGCAATAATTATTGTAAACTGGTGTAGAAGTTCAGCCAATCAAGATTGCCTAACTCTTGTCGCTGAGACCTGCTTTTGCAGCGTCCCACATCGTAGGAGAATAGTGTGGCAGATGATACGCCTGAAGTTCTTCCCTTCCGGGTCATATTCCTTCCCAAAGGAGAGAGGAAGCACCTGAAAGAAAAAGTTAGATCACAGTCATTAGCTTCCATCCAACACCTCTTTCAGGCCACTACAGAACCCTTCTGTGGTGCCTCTCTGGGTTCTAGCGTTGGATAATTACCCATGTTTCCACAGTCTTTCCTCAGTCATGCCATGCAAAGGCCTCAGCTTACCTTACCTAGCTCTCGAGCTTACTTTTCTCTTCCCAGCTCATTTTTCTTTTAAGTCTTTATAGCTGCATCCAAATTGGTGTTCTCCTCCTTGTATACTTTCCTGGTGGATTTAAAAAGTTCATTTTGGCTTCCACCTTAGACCCACAGCAGGGCTCCAAGTTAAAGGAGGATTGTAACAATAATTGGTAAATAATGGAGAAAACCAATTGAGAGAAGGGGGTTTTATAACTAAACTTTGTAAAAGGAGATATGAGGCCCAGTCCAATTGATTAGCTGCCATGTAGCACCAAAGAAATTATTCCAAACAATAGTTTACTCGTTCTGTCAGCCCATCATATTTAGGGTGGAAAGTAACAGAACAGAACGGGAGAATTTAAAGAGCCTTGTACAAAACCTCACAGAATATAGATGTAAACTTGGGCCTCCAGTCAATAATGCCTAGTGTGCATCCCATAAAAATGAGAAAATGTGAAAAACAAGCTGCTTGTCCATCTGAGCTGCCATTAGTGTGGCGTTAAAAATTTTGATTGTTTGCTCTGATGATGAGTACCAAATGTTATGATCCTGGGTTTTTCACCAATGGAAAGCTCCCAACTTGTTAACTGCACAGGTTTTATATGCGCACAATTCGCGTTGTCTGATAGTAGTTCTAGTTGATTGATAGTAGTATGATGACTATTATTTGTAGTTGATTAGGTTACCAGTTATGGCTCAACGCTAGACCTGTACTTTCTCCACAAAGTACTCTTGGTGACGACTGTAGGAATTCTTCGCTTATCCACCTAACTAGATCCATTCTCAGATCCAGAAGTTTACGGCCTTATGTCTCATGACGTAAAGTCTGTAGTAATTTCCATCTAAGTTCATCTTCTCTTCTAAGATCATTGATCCTTACTTTTTATATGACAAAAGAGTCCCCAATCATTGCACACTGCAGTAATTACCCAAAATTGAATAGTACTTAACACAATATTGAATTCTAATAATAGACTTGACCCTTTTTTAATGTTTTATTAATATAAATTATTAGGGAATTTATATAGGGAATTAATCTCCCAACCCTCAGTTGGCACCTTGGCCTTGTAATGGAAGCTGTTGTCATTGAACTTCCCTTTTATGTCTCACCAGCGATGGTCTTCTCCATCTGGTTAGGATTCCTTCGTCAGACATCCTCAAACCTAAAACAGATAGAGTCTTAAAATGTGTCCCTAACGATTCCCACTCAATCCCAGTGAACCAACCATATTTGGTGAGCGACCTGCTAAGGTAGTGGGACTTGTTACCCATTATGGCAGGTTGTAAACCAACTGATTGATTTGCTTGTTGCAGGCATAATCACTCGCCTCACAACTTGCTCCTTAAATTTTTAATTGGTTGATGATGAAACCCAAACATTCCCAATAGGTACACCCAATAGTTAATCAATGATCAACTATCAGATGCCTCATTTTATTGGCAACTCTGCCCGATGGGATCTTAAGCATTCACCTAGATTGATACCAAATGGATCTGAACCAAGTGAATTACCTAAAATCCCATATACTTTATTAACCCAAGATTGATTTCAACCAATATACAATTCATTTGCCATCGGGAACTATATCCTAGTGATCCACAGGTAATCTAAGAGGCGGGAAAGGTGGGAAAAATCCCAACACATCCCCCCTTTTGCCTAGATTTCCAGAAAGAGTATGATTGGGACAGGAGAATACCGCCTTGGACACCATTTATAAATATTTCACGGTTTCTAAAGAGCACAGTCAATCTGTACTCAACGCTTCTCAGGACAACCTTTGGCATGCAATTCTATTCCTTTTAACTCCTCACTACTGCCTCCTCAAAGTGAGGTCCCCACAAGCCACTGTTGTGATGGGCTGATCAATACTCATGATGATACTAGTCCCAGAAATCTGGTTTCCTTCCTGGTTAGGACATATGACCTAATGTCATACTCAGGATCTTGGTCTGTCATCCTTGATTTCCTGATCTCCCTCCATGTTCTCAACAGGAGGTCACTGGTGTCAATGTTTGTCTCACAGCACAATTAAGAATGCTCAATTATATTTGCCCTTGTTATTTTCTCATAGTAACTTTTTCTGCTCGTATAATTCTTAATTCTTTTCTGAAGAGCTTACCTCATTAATATTGAGATTAGTTTCTCCACAAATTAGAGCTTAATTGATCCAAAAGTGAATATTGTTGCCTATTATTTTTTTAGTACTAGATGGTCCCAACCCGAGGGGGAGATTAATCAATTTTTTATTAAATTACGCCTGAGCTCCTAAGAGCCTGAGATGAGGGAAGGGGAGGGAGGAGGCATCGAGAAAGGGAGGGGGGTTTGAGCGCCAGAGCCGTGCTGCAGTGACAACTGAGCGGGGGAGGGTTGGCGACATAGTGCAGACCTTCAGGGCCATCTAAAAGTGTACCTGAAAGTGGATGATCATGTGTGGAAGGGTCCACACCTGCTGGTCAAAGGCAGAACGAAGGAAGGAGTTATGGATGGTCCAGATGGCTGTGGCATAGGCGAGGAAACGGAGGGGTTGGTGGCAAACAGGCAATGTCTGCTCGAACATGAGGTCTTGCACAGGGTGTCCAGACCAGGGCTGAGCATGGAGGAGCGCGCGGGCCTTTGGCCAAAATGCGGCGACACCTGGACAGGTGAAAAAATGGTAGAGGTGGGAGTCAATAGGCTCCGCACAGCGGGGCAGCTTCAGTGCTGGAAGGTAGGGCCAGTCCAGTCCCCTGTCCTGTATGAACAGTGGAGCACCCTTCATAAGGTGTTGGACACCTTTGCTGACAGGATGGGGTGATAGACGTCCTTCCACAATTCCTTAAGGTCAAATCTCACGGAGGGAGGGAGGAGCTCAAGGAGTCTTGGGCGGATGGGAGGATGATCTTGGGGGTTGAGGCGAGTTGTGACAACTTGTCCATTGTGCACAATTGCATGGCGATGGGGGCTGAGGCCAGGGCCGTCCCTTCTGTATGGGAAGGCATGGTGGATTGCGCGCCTACTCGTTTCAGGGCAAGGAGAGCCTGGTTCCAGTAGGGGATGAGGATGGTTTCAGGCGATGGCCTGGGTGGTTTGTGAGCCACTCCCCTAATGAGGTCAGAGATGCTCTAGGAAGACCCAGAGCTGCTGACACTGACTGGCGGAGGGCGGGCGCCCATTGGGGCATGGGGTCGCGTCCCAGCAGACAATCGGCCATAGGAACTTCAGGAAGATTGTGGTGGCATGGGATCGCGTGTCCAGAAGCCCTAGGCCCCCTTCCTTGCAGGGTCGGGCAATGTTGAGAGGGCCATTGGTGGATGGTTTGAACACCTAGCTGAACAGCGAAAGAGTACATTGAGCCGCGTATAAAAGGCATCTGTGAATGGGCAGACGTGCGCTAGGAACCAGACTTTGGAGAGGAGGAACACATTGGCCATCAGAGCTTGACCCTGGGGGGTGATGTGCCGCCGGTTCCAGCTGGTAAATCCTGGAGTTAACTGCTGCGAGGAGCAAGTCCTCCTTGTCTTTTAGTGCAACTCCTTGTTGGTTGGTGAGAACGCCCAGGTGACGGAAGGTACTGCGCACAGGTTCAATACCAAATGGTGAGGGGAAGGTGGGGGAGCCGACCTGTACAACTGTTGTCTTGGAGGTGTTAACCATGGCGTTGGACGCCTTGGTGTACCTCTCAATGGTCACAGCAGCGAGGGCAACATCCCCAGGGCAGCCAAATGCAATGGCGGTGTCATCTGCAAATGCCATGGTGCGAGTGGAGGCTTTACCTGGGACCAGAATCCCTGTTTGTCATGTAAGGAGGCCAAGAGGGGGTCAAGGGTGATGTTATAAAGGATAGGGCTCAGGGGGTCCCCTTGCCGGAGACCTTGTCCAACTGGTACTGCCACTGTAAAACCCATTGGCGCCAGGACTCTGGTGTGGAGCTGGTCATAGAGCGCTGATATACAGCGCCTTGCTGTGGGGGGAGATGGAAGCGGGCCAGGGAAGCATCAATATACTTCCAGGCCACATGATCATATGCTTTCTCCATATCCAGGAGAGCCACAAAGCCATTCACCTTATGAGAGTTAGCAGTCAAAGTCACGTGAAGGTCATTATAGCTGTCCCATAACGACCTCCCCGGAATAAAACCGTGCTGGGATGGGGAGAGGCGAAGTGACACCCATTTGGTGATGCAGTTGGCCAGAAACTTCGTGAAGAGCTTGTGGTCTGTGTTGATCAATGCTATGGGGCGCCAGTTCGCCAGGTTCTCACGGTCTGACTTCTTGTGAATGAGGGTCGTGATTGAGCCTCTGGAGTTGGGGAGGACCTCGCCATTCACCAAGAGTGCAGCGAAGAGGTCGCGGAGGGTTCTGGCTATCACCGCGGATTCCAGAAGGTACACCTTGAAGGGTATTCCGTCTGGGCCTGGGGCTTTAAGCCGTGGGTATTTCAGAAGGGTTTCCATCACCTCCTGGATAGAAATAGGCGCCAGTAGAGCCTCATCAGCCCGTGGGTCAATGGGCGACTCTGGAGCCCACCACAGGAAGTCTTGGATGTCCGATGGGTCCACCTGGGTGGCATGGAAGAGGCTGGAGCAGAAGCGGTGTAGTTCCTGCGTGATTTCCTCCTTATCCGAAGTGGTTGTAGTGCCAATCTCCAAAGCAGTAATATCCTGCGCTGTTGACCGGGCTTACTGTTTCTGAAAGAAGAAGCGGGTGAGGCGTTCCCATTGAGCATAGTAACGAGATGTTGTAAAGTTTGCTGCCCGTTCTTCCTGCAGTGTGAGCTCCAAGCGGAGTGCTTCCTGCGCCGTTTCCCAGTCTTCCAACCATCTGGGAGAGGGCGAAGACTGGCAGTTTCGCTCCAGATGTATGATTCTGTCTTCAACCCTTTTGACTCTGGCGCGAGCTGCGGTCATCTGGACTTTGGCACAGTTGTAAGCAACGCGGGTGATGCCATCCTTGATCACCGCCCATCTAGCCTTGTGGTCAAGCAGGTGGGGTGGGGGGAGGTGAGAGTCTCCAGGATGGTCATAGACAGCTTCTCCTTAGTGAAGGGGTTGTTGAGAAGAGCTGGGGCAACCCTAGGCCAGAACCTACGCGACAGTCTAAGTGTGGTGGTGAGGACAACGGTGAGTGACCTGTGATCACTCAGATGGTTGTCACGAGAGATGGGAGAGGAGACGCGGCCAATTAGCAGGGGGCCAATCAGTGCCATATCTATGCGTGACGCTGACTGGAAAGCTCCTCCATCATACTGGATCCTAGTCATGCAACCTAGGCCAGACGCGGAGGGTGGAAGCGCATCCATAAAGCCACTCAGGCGAAGGAAATCCTGGAGGCGACTTGATCCAGGGCGTTCCTTTGCTGCAGGGGGTAAGAGTCACGGACGCGACTTATGATTGTGTTGAAATCTCCCAAGAGGACTGTATTCCGTGGTAAATTGATTTGGACGAGCTCTTCCAAGAGCCAGTTTTGCTCCTGACCTTCATTAGGCAGGTAGATGCTTGCAGCGAAGAAAGAGAAGTCAGGAGTGGTGAGTTTGGCCAGTATGAGGCGGCCACCTAGATATTGTGAAAAGGATGGGTTTTAACCCGGGGATTCAAAACAATAAGGGCGGCATGGTTTGTCCAGAAGGAGTTGCCTCCAAACTGTTCATTCCATGCAGATTGTTCGTGGGGGAGGATATGGGGCTCCTGGACAGCAACGATGTCAATTTTTGCTGACCTGAAGTTGCAGAGGAGGCGGGCTCTCCGCTTAAAGTCCCGCAACCCATTCGCGTTGATGGATTGCAGGGCCAGGGTGCTGCCGTGGGGACTCATAGCTGTTCCCCTCCATGTCCTGGGGGGTTGCCAGCGCTTAAACCTGCTGCTGTGAGGCGGCTAGTTTTGAGTCCTTTAGATTGACTAAGCTGCAATCCATGAGGAGCGTCGAGGGTTCTGAGGGGAAAGAGAGGGTGGGGGGGGGCGGAGGACCCAGTAAGCCAGCCTAGGATGCTGCCCCCGCTTCGTTGCAGGGGAAGGACCTGAGGGTGCTCAATGATGACCTCCGCGGTGTCCCCATTTGATGAGTCTGAGTCCATATTCTCTTCCTCCAACACTGCAAAGGAGCCGCGCGAAATGGACTGTGGGGTTAGGGTAGGACTCTTTGAGGTGGCACTTCTACCTCAGGCCGCGGGTTGCCAGTCCATGCTGGTGGGCATAGCTCCATTGGGAGCTGAGGGTTGATGCGATAAATCGCTGGTGGAGGTTGGTGGGGGCGCCGCGGAGCCCTGAGTGGGGGTTACTGACGAGGGGCGCCCTGTGGGGGATGCCTTGCGCTTGGTGAGAGAGGGAGTTGACTCTGGGAGATTAGAGGGGGTGCCCACTGGAAGGTGGCATGAGCGCAAAGGTATCCCATACCAATAGTGGGGTTAGCTTTTTCAACTGCTAGGCGTAAGGCCTCAGGGGACAGGTCTTGAACGGGAACCCATTGTGTGGGCTGTGGAATTGTTGCTGCGGCCACGTGGGATCGTTTTTGGCCTGGTTTAGGCCCCTGGGTGGTGGCTAAGAGGGCTTGTTTTCGAGCTGTGCAGCCACTATACAGATGTCTAAGGGCGTTACACCATGAACACCGGGGGCGCGCCTGATCAGGGTCAGCAAACTGATCTTCAGGGCATGCCCCAACTACCGCCACACGAGGAATAACCTCAATGTTGCGGGATACAGTGGGGGAGGGGGTGAACATCGCCCTAGCAGTGCAAGCTCTTTGAGTGGGAGTATAGTAAGAGGGGACGCTAAAGTCCACTGAAAGAACAGACCCAAACTCCACTAAACCATGATGAAGCGCCAGTTTAAGAGACTCAGGATCAACAGTTTTTGGTAGGTTGGAAAAAGTAAGCCATGAAATTTTCTCAAAGTGAGAGCGTGTGCGGGAGATGTGAAGAGATCCACGTGGTGTAATGACCTGGAGGGTGGCAGCGTGGTCAGCAAGGGCAGCTTCAGTGAAGCCCACATCGATGTAGTGGCCCTCCACTGATTCATGGAGGGTGGTGTTAATTGGGAATGTCTCCGCGATCGCTGCAAAGTATGAGAAGTATCCTCCATATAGAATTCAACAGGGTTATGCCCAAAATAAAGGCGAATCGCGTGGGAGAGGGTTGAGCGAGGTAGAGCTTTTTGCGATCTAGTTTCGGCCCATTTCTTCTTAACACCAGCAATAAACGCCAATTCACGGGGATCAGCTTTGGGTAGCGTTGGTGCCAGAGGTTTTTGCCACGCCCCAGTGGCTCCTTTGGTACGTTTGTGTTTGCTTTGGGCTGCAATTGTGGGTTGAATGTGAGCTGGTGGTTTGGACAAGTTTGCAGAGTTCCCCTGTTGCTGGAATGTTTGAGCAGTTGCTGGCAGCATATTGAATTGAGGGGCGGATTTTTGGGCCTCTCTAAATTGGGGAGGCCCATCCAGATTAGAATTAACTCTAGCCAATTGGGAGGAGGGCGATGTTTCATCACCATCCCAATCTAATTGGGTAAATTCAGCCCGAGTATTTGGTGTGATTTTGTGGGCAAAACTCAGTGGCTGATTGGTGAATTGGTCGTTTTCAGCATATGAAGATAAAGTGCCGACTTGAGAAGTGCCGATTATGGGGTTTAAATGGGACAGGTGAGATTGGAACTGGTGTAAAGTTCCAAAATCTGAACCATTTGAATCCCATTGGGAAGAGTAGATTGTCCCAATTTGGTGCTTAGTGAACCAGAATGTGCGGCTAATCCAACCTTACATCCGAGGGTTTGGGGGCCAGGTGATTGTTGGGCCTCGCTAATATAGGAGTCCCATCCAGATTGGAATTAACTCCAGCCAATTGGGAGGAGGGCGATGTTTCATCACCATCTCAATCTATTTGGGTAAATCAGCCTGAGTATTTGCTGTGATTTAGTGGGTAAAACTCACTGGCTGATTAGTGAATTGGTCATTTTCAGCATATGGTGATAAAGTGCCAACTTGAGAAGTGCCAATTACAGGGTTTAAATGGGACGAGTGAGATTGGAACTGGTGTAAAGTTCTAAAATCTGAACCATTTGAATCCCCATTGGTAAGAGTAGATTGTCCCAATTTGGTGCTTAGTGAACCAGAATGTGCGGCTAATCCAACCTTACATCTGAGGGTTTGGGGGCCAGGTATCTGGGTATCGCCCCTCAGGGGGGGAGCCAGAAACACGGCTTCAGCAATAATAGATGGGGCTGAATTAGCTGACACAATGGGGGAGGTGAATGCCTGGATGGGCTGAGTTGCCTTCAACTGAGCAGACGCCATTAAAGCGTGGGTGATGGCCTCCTTGGTGGAGGGGGCCCAGCGGGTTGGTGGGATGTTGCGCACGCAGAACTGTTGGGCGTGCAAGTTGCAGAAGTGCGATCAGGTGAACTGGCGCTAGTTGGAGTAGCTCCAGGTTGGGGGGTGGTGCCTGCTTTCATGGCTGCTGCTTGAGAGCGGGTGATTCTGGTTGACCCTGAGGTGTTTAACCGAGGGTTGTTTCGTTTGGGGGTGGTGATGGCTCGTTTGGCATAGCCTGCGGGTTCTTTTGCGGGGATCCCCGCCATATTTGCTAATAGTTTTCGTAAATCTCTTTAGTGGAGCTAAATTTCAGGCTGAATTGATTTTCAAAAAGTGATTCTTACCAGAAAGAGATAGTATTGTTGCCTATTATAAAAAATCCAATATACCTTCTCATCCAGCTCATATTAAATTTGGAATATTGGTACCAGCAACTTCACAATAGTCTGTTTGATAAAGATGCTTGGCTCAAATGATGAGTTGATCTGCACAAAGAAATATTTTCTATGTTATATCTAGGACACATACTCCCAGTCAAGCACCTGTAACTAGTCCATCTATGGAACTACCAGAAACAGTGTCAAACACCAACAAAACCAGATTAGTAATCATTTAAAATGACTTGCAGACAATCCTACCTCTGTCATCAATTCCAAAATTAGATCTTGATATTCTCCTGGATACAGCTCCTAGCGCAGATGCTCCTACTATCATCGTCAAACCTCCTGAAGCAATGCCCTCTGATATTGAAAGATCGTTCCCATTAGATCTGACTTGCTTCTGGAGACCCTTTTCTGACTTAGTTAATTATATAAGACAGCTGTTTTTTCAACTGAACTGGCCATCTGAAATCGTGAAAAATTTGAACTCCCCTAAGCAGAATTGAGGATCCAAGTGACTGAGGCTCTTTCCATAGTTCTGAAACCCTTCAATCTTACAAACATCCTATATTGAGACATTGCAGCCTATGCCCTTCATTTTGCTGGCAAAGTTCTTTGAATTTTGGCCACAAAGCTTCCAGCCTCTCCTGAATTCCATTGCTCATTCTGTTTTCACATTCAAGAGGCTCATAGTCGTCACCTTCAGTATGTCATCCACTCCTTACACAATTAGCTCGTATCTAGCGCATCCCATTGGTACCTTCCCTTTATAGCTTTAATTAGGGGCATGATTTGGCAACCCCACCTAGTATCCCTTGCACAATGCCAGATCATATGTCCAATGTTCTTGACAAAGCCTGTCAGCAAGTATATCAAGACCAATATTCCAGCTCCAATGCCATATTGGGATTGCTCAGGGTTATATGCTGACCGCCTCTTCTTGTTCTGTTGCTTCCTTCCATAGTCTGGGTATTGCATTTGGCAAGTACTGATATCTCAATCTCTCTTCCCCTGATCTCATTCTCTCAAGGATCACCCTTCGCTCAACAAACTTGGCTTTGAGTAGGTCTAGCCCTTGCTAGTGTTCAATCTCACATAGATTTTGATGGTTTATTAATCCTTAATGTTATACATCCTCCTTCCCAAGAGGCAAAATAAGCGGAAGCAACCCAAGTCAAGAATAACCAATAAAATTTATAAAAGTATTTATCTTTTTTCTGTGCATTTATAATGTTTTTTCCCATTATATTTTCATCAAACTTTTATTTCTTCTTTTTCTATATGGAACTTGACCTTCACTTAGTTCAGCGGTACATCTTTTTTATTTATTCCTCCAAACTGGTTCCAATGTATAATCTGATCTACCAGTTCTATGGTTCAGAGGACTTATTTTTCAAGACTTAACCATCTATTTTGTTCAGCAGTCCTTTTTTAAGGCCTTAACCAAATATTATCAGGACAATACCATTTCAATAGTTCATCAGTCCTAAGGGAACACTATTATTCTTAATTTTCAATCCACTCATTTAAGTATTTAGCATAGACTCAATTCACAATCCTTCCATCCAAGAGATTCTTGATGGAGTAAGCATCAGCCACCATCTTGGCAATTACTTCGAATGGACCTGACCACAACACATCTAGTTTGTTTCTTTTTCCAAAACCATGAATATCACAATAGGCAACCTTATAGCCTACTTGGTATTCTGATAATGCTTGCCAGTTCTTGTCATCCGTCGTTTTGGCCTTAAATCTCTTCTTCAAGGTCATATCAAATGCTTGCAATTGCATCTCAATCAGGATGTTTGAAAGTTGGAGCAGGTACTGCCCAGCACTTATCACCGATGTTGGTTCAACCAAAGAATATAGAATTGGTGGTAAAGCAGCATTCCTTCCATACAGTAACTCAAACGGCGTGTTCACTGTTGCCACATAGTAAATTATATTATATGCAAATGTCACCAAGCTGAATTATGCTCCCCATGCGAAAGTTCTTCCTGCGACCAGCTTCCTCAGCATTGTGGCCATATTCCATAGACCCATTCTACCAGTCTGTTCATCTCCAGCCGGTAAGGTACTGACACAACTTTTTGGACCCCCATTATCTTGTTCAATCTTGGGATCATGTGGAATGTGAAATTCATTCCATTATCACTTAGCAAGACTTGTGGGCATCCATGGCGGTATATGACTCAATCTAAAATAAACCTTGCACTGCTCATAGCGTCCACTTTCGCCATAGCCTTTGTCTCACACATCTATTCAGATGGTCAATTGCGACTTGATGAATTTGGCTCCCCTTGTTTTCATGGTTAATGGTCCCATCACGCCAATGGACACCATATTACAGGAAAATACAGGGCGGACCATTTAATTCCGGTCATGTTCTTGTAAGGCTTGTGCAACTGGCACCACACAGCAATCTAGATAATCTGCTACATTGTAGTTAATAGATTCCAAGTAATAGTACTTGTAAATGTTATTGATTGTATTCCTCAAGCCTCCATGCCCAACAATCTTATGCATGGCTTAAATGAATGCTGCTCATTCCAAAGGTCTTGGGAATAGTAATCATGTTTCATCAAATATCTTAAAAACTTTTCCATCCCTGGTATCAGTGTTTTCCGCTGCTTTCTGAAGAACAACTTGGATTTCTTGGGGCTTGTTCCTAATTTCTCCATCGACCATCTTTTAAAACAGCTCATCAGCTTGCCGGCATACCACTTGGACCTTTGGTAACCTTGATAAGCCTTTCATATTCCGGTGAGAAGCTCCTGCTCGGTGAACTATCTCATAGTCATAAGACTGAATCTTCAATGCCCATTGAGCTAGTCGTCTTTCTGGTTCCTTTAGATCATGCAGCCAGTGAAGAAAGGAGTGGTCTGTCACCACTTTAAAGTGCATTCCATGAATACATTTAAAACAGTTTACAGGAATAAATTACTGCAAGGAATTTATGCTCAGTAAAGGTGTAGTTATTTTTGCTTCTGATAGCGTCCAACTCAAATAAACTACCAGATTCTCTGCGGATCAAATTTGTCTGGAAATTGTCAAGCATATGGGCGAGCAACTTCATTAATTATTTTGGGGTCAATCCCCTATTGCTCCGGATTGGGTTACTGCATTGACATATAGATTGACAACTTGATAAAAGTTGGTCCTGCACGTCCTCATCAATGAACAGATCACTAATATCAATTTATTCAATTAAGATATCAAAGAGAACGGGTTTATCTGCAGCTTTAAACTGTTCCCAGTCTAGGCTGCAGGCCCTTTTCCCAAATCCTGTGCAGGTTTGGCCTGGTTTGCCTGGACCACTTTAATCTGTTCATTTGACTTCTTTCATTGAACAGCAAAGTATCCCTTTCCTCCGCACTGAAAACAGCGTTTGCCTTTCTTATCTGTCCGCTTGGAATCCTTGGGCTTATTTTCCAGCACAGTTTGATTGTTGGACTCCTTACCACTCTCAGTCCCATTTTTAGTATTCAAATTCTGAACTGAACTCAGTTTGAAGCTTCTATTAGGGGCTTCAAATGTAGCTCCTAATATCTTCAAATTGATCTACCATTTGTGAGGTGGTAATCTTGGTTGCAGACATGGAAGGCATCATTTGATGTTAATTGCAATAGCGCCGAAGGGCGCTTACAATGCAATCCATGCATTGAAATTGTCCAGTATTTTTGCTCTGACCAAAATCTGCAATTCTTGGTAGAATCAATTAGTGAAACTCGCCAAGAACTCATCCTTCTGGAATTGGATTCCCATAAATTCCTGTTTGCGCTTTGACATACGTGTGGGACTTCCAAATTCTTTCATTATGGCAGCCTTAGCCACCTAGTAAGACCAGCTGTCCCCCTCTGGATGGGGTAACACCAAATACTGAAAGTCAGTGTCCAAATAGTTCATCATCAAAGCTTTTTGAAGATTGATTTACCCAAAAATTGTCATGTCAAACGATCAGAAGAACGCAGGGGATATATCAATGGGATGTGGGTAACTTTGGCGTAGCTCTTAATTCCTCCAAAGTTTCTATAGCCACCAATCTTGGTTCAGCTACTTGACTGACTTGAGGAGTAGTCTTGGGAGTCATCTCTGAAATGGCTGCAAATGCAGTTGGCATATTTCTGGGAATAGTCATTTTCCCAACTGGAGTTCTTGAGGTCATTTAATTAGCATTGGTAGCCACATAGGACTCACATTCATATCTATGAGTCTTTAACTCTTTGACTTGCTTCATACATGCTCTATGTCTTTGCTGATTAAACGCAATTAGATGCAATCTTTGAGTTCTTTTTTTTTAAGAATAAAACTTCTTAAACTAGATCTCCTTCTTTATTTAATGACGTTACTTTCCCTAGAAACTCTTTGCCAAAATTGGAGACATCTTCGTCTCCTTCCTCAACCTTGGTAACTCTCTCCTCCAATGCAGTGAACTCTCTGAGATTGGAAGAATTCAAGGCGTTCTTTTTGATGGTTGCCAACTCCGACCAGAAATCTATTAACTTGTCCTTGTATGACATCTTAGTCTGTTGTATCCTACTCAACAACCCCCTGTAGTGAGCACCAATTATCAAAAATTGGGAGTGGTTGTTATGATGATGAGTACCAAATTTTACAATTCTGCGTTCTTCATTGATTAAAAGCTCCCTACTTGTTAGCTACACAAGTTTGATATGTGCACAATTCAAGTTGTCTGATAGTAGTTGATAGTTGATTAATATATATGATGACTATTGTCCATAGTTGAATAGATAATCTGCTATCGTCCAATGCTAGACCTACACTTTTACACGAAATAGTATTGGTGCTAACTGTAGGGAATTCTTCCCTTATCCTCCTAACTTGATCCACTTACAATTAGAAGTTTACTGCCTTTCATCTCGTGACATGGAGTCTGTAGCAAGTCCCATCTAAGTTCAGCTTCTCTTCTAAGGATCCTCAATTATTACACTTTATATGAAAAAAGATTCTCCAATTATTGCACACAGCAGTATTACCCAAAGCTGAATAGAACTTAACACAATAATGAATCTACTAAAGAACTTGACTTTTTTATGTTTTTATTAATGCGAATTATCAGGTAATTTATAGAGGAAATTTGGCGCCCAACCCTCAGTTGGCGCCTCAGCCATGAAATGGCAGCCGTTGCCATTAAATTTTTTTTGACATTTCATCAGCTATGACCTTCTCCATCTTGTTAGGATTCCTTCGTCAGACATCCTCAAACCTACAACAGATAGAGTCAGAAAACATGTCTCTAATGTTTCTCACTTAATCCCAGCAAACAACTAAATTTAGCGAGCAATCTGCTTAGGTAATGGGATTTGTTATTCATTAAAGCAGGTCGTGAACCAACTGGTATATTTGCTAGTTGCAGGAAGCTTCACTCGCCTCACAACTAGCTTATTAAATTCTCAATTGATCAGTGATGATTTCTGACTAATCCCAGATGATACACCTGATAGTTAATCAATGATCAACTATCAGATGCCCTCATTTTGTTGGCAACTCTGTCTGATGATTATGTAAGCATTCACCTGGAACGATCCACAGCTTATACAAACCTGGTGAATTACCTAAAATCCCCAGAACATTATCAACCTGAAATGGGGTCAACTGATATCCAATTCACTCACTATTGTGAATTATCCCCTAGCAATTCACATGGCAGGAGAGCGTCTAAAATTCTCCAGTTCCCAGAGAGGTGGTGCACGGTTCCAGCCTCAACGCCAGGGAACTAGTCATTAGTACTAAGGGAAGGATAGCCCCGCAGAGGGTGCTTTATCTAAAGTAACATAGGGGGAGAGTGTTTAACATGGTAAAGATAAATAGAGATTGAACAAACAACAAGACTTGGGTGTTCCTTAAAGGGGTTTCCATATCCAAGCTTTGATTAGGGCTACAGTGCTCGGGTGCCTTGGTCTGGAGGGAACCAGAGTGGTCCATTGGTGCCCTGATGCAGTTGTAATCTTAGTGCATATAAATTGGCTAATGTTTCATGAGACCTCCTCAATGAGGTCCACTCACAGTTTCGCACAAGTTTACATAAATAAAATGTAATCTAACGAGGGGTTTTTATTAAGGTGGAAGATGACCAAAGAGAAAAGTTAATGCGAAAACATATTTAAGCTAATTCGGGGAATCATTAAACAAGTGAAAATGGTACTAAGCCCAGGCGTACCTATAAGTGCAAGCTTCCATCTGACAGGGTACTGTACTTAAATGACCATACTCAAGTGATTGATTAAAAATTGAAGCCAACCCAATTTGGAAATTTTAAATTGAACGAGTTTTGAGCCCCCATTAAACTAGCAACCAATAAAAGCTTATTTATTTAAATTGTAGCATGTCTGTTTTAACATTATTGCTGTTACACATGTTTGGGAAATTCGCAATTCCTCTGAACCAACTTGGGCATATCTTGCCTGCACCCAGTGTTGGTCTAAGGTGTGCCTTGAGTCAGAAAGGTCTTATAACTTGACCTTTTTGACTATTGGCGCCCAGCCTTGTCTTAGCAATTGACCCCTTCAATAAAGTCATGTGAACATGATACCACAGTAATCTAGGAGAATTAAAGGTAGGCAAAGATCCCAACATGTGGTGTGATATGGAATAAATTTAAGTGACCTTTTTAAAATGGTACAACACAACAATGATAGCGGCATACCCATTTAAGGGGGGTAGATAAGTCTGAGGAAGCTCTCCTACACTTGGACTGGGTTAGTTTCCCTTTCTCGTTAAAAGGGTCTGAATAGGCCAGCCGCCCCCTCATCTCCCAGTGAAACCTCACCCATGCGGTGGATGAGCGGTGGGCCATGGCTTACCATTAAAAAATTCTGCCACCCATCCCTGTACTAAAAAAGGGGAATTTTTAAGGCGGATTCAATAAATCTACATTGTGTTTTTAGCAAATAGATTTCAGCATAGGATATATTAGGCGAATCTCCCTTTTAGGCTGACCTTAAATTTTGGCAAACATCGCTGAAAGCATCAAACTTTTGGTCAGTATAGTCAACAAATTAAACCTTTAGCAAAAATAACCAACAGCATCAAGCCTTTGGCAAAGTAGCCAACAGCGTCAAACCTCCATGTTGGCGTTAAAACTTAGTGCCAAACTCCACATGGCTGAATGGGCGCCAGAGCGATCAGGTGCGGGCAGGTTGGGCATCCTGAACCCGTTCCTGACCACTTGGGACCATCACTACCTGGAATATCCCTGGGAGGCTCCCGTTACCCATCAAGCAAGACATCGCCACTTGAATCAGTGTATCATGGCAAAACTGCAATTTAGCACATAAGGACAAATCAATGATGACTCAGATTACCACAGATACTTTTAGAAACAGTTTTAAGTGAATAACATCCACCACTCAAAATTATGCTGGTTTAGGTCATAAACTCAAGGGCCCAATCCCCTGAATCCCATAGTTATTCTCAAATGACTGAGCATTTAAGCAATCGCCCACACTGAGAGGATTGACTATTGGTTTTCTTTATTAATTTTAATAGAAAATTCTTTTGCTCCAAACTCATTTTTTTAGTTAAGATCGTTTTTTTGGCAGCCCAAAACACCCACCCATGTAGAATTATGGGGCACGCAACAACTGGCCATCACCCATGTTGGTGACTTTGTTGCCTTACGAAATTAATTAAGCCTACTGTGCTCAAGAATCCCTAAACTTTCCTTGATTGTAAAAGCAAATGGCCACCAGGATCTCAGCATTTTGTGGGCGAAACTATCCCCACTCTGGGAAAGAATATGCACCATCACCAATGACTACATTCCAACTTCTCCCATGGGGGAATTCAAAACCACCAATCCAACATCTTACCATGTCCAGGGCCATCATTCTGGGGATTTGTAAGTCCTGAGGAACGTCCTCTGGGCGTTGATCAGGCTATTTTCCCATTTCTGAGCAAGAAGGTACCTAAGAGGATGGCTGTACCCCTCGTTACTCAGGGTGATCTCGCTCATGTGGTAGATGAGCGCTGGGTAACAGCCCTCCCACTTTGGACACCGCTTCCAGTATCCACACTCTCCTTGGCAGAACTGCTATTAGGAATCAATGAAATTTGCACTGAGATTGCTGAAATAAAATTGATTGGAACTAATTCAAGTGGCAATCAACCTGATGCTCAGATTTCAAATGGTCAAAAAGGTATTAAGACAAATCTATTGGCTGGAATGCCTACAGTTGCAATTCAGTTAACATGATGATCAATAGTTTCTCCCCCTCTCTCAAAATTGTCAAGGATCACCCCCAATGGGCAGGTAACAGCATCAGACACCATCGATGAGGGTTCAAAACTCCCTGCTGGCAAATCAGGTGTTGCGCCTGATGCAATGCCACTGACTGAATGAATGGCTCAGCGACCAAGCATGGGCAGGTTGGACGTCCTAAACCCATTCCCAACCAAATGGGTTCACCCCTATGTGAGGTAGCCTTGGGGGATTCCTGCTGCTTGTTGGGCTAAACACCATCGTGCTAACCATCAGAAATGCAATTGAGCCTCAGTTTGGATGTTCAAGGTTGAACCAACAGCGACTCAGCCTTCTGACAAATTCTTCAATGTCAGTTCCCAGTTAAATTATCTGTTCCCCATTCCCAAAAATAATTCGCCAGTTAGGTAAACTTGTGGGACCTTATCCTAGCTTGTTTCCCCTCTAAATTGACTATTTAATCAGGTGCATCACACTGAGAAAATTGTTGGTCAATCTTTCTTCCTTAAATCTCTATTAAAAACCTTCCCCTAAAATCTAGTTTTTATATGTTGAGAATTAAACTGCCTTTTCCACCGGAACTCTCAAACCCCTTGAGGTTAACAGCTGTGTTCATCTGGTAATTTATTTTGTGCCTGTATGAAATTCTGG
>JAKSZP010016631.1:0-24379 GCA_022478985.1 Massospora cicadina | reverse complement strand
AAAAATAGTGACGAAAACCAAGTTTCATAGGACACTTATCTCAGTCAAGTTATTGGATGTCTATGAATAAAATGATACAGCCAGTGATGCTGATCTTTCCTTTCCCTGTTGATCTGATTGATCTCATTCAAGCACAGTTTGATGAAGATTAATAAGAAAGGTTTCAAGACTGCACAAACGCTTAATGCAATATTCCATATTAAAGAGGTTGTAGCCCTCCTGGCAAGTCGAAATGAACCACTATTAAAGTTGAAGTGGAGATTCATAAATTCAGATTAGTGGCTATCTTATATATAGGATCTCAAATTAATGTCTTCAAACCATCTCATCAAGAAGATTAAACTCGCCTTAAACTTGAGTATATTCTTTAGTATAGTAATTCCAGTCCAAACAATACCAAGATGATAGCTTCATATTATTTCCTGCCAATTTGTTTGCCAATTTAGTTTTCTCATCTCCCTCAGTTGCCCTGGACTATATCCAGTATGATAAACTTATTGAGACGCAATTTAATGATTAAATAATAAGGAGTTATCAAACTTTAAAAAGGAATTATCACTCCTCAATTATTAAATTCCCCTTGTAATGGATAAAAAAATATAGCAAGAAGTAATACTCTTTTCTAATTGAGTACCCTGTTTCCACTAAACCGTATAAAACTCTACTTGAAAAATTTACAAAAAATGATCCCTGACTCAGTAGATGTAGCAGAAAGCATACCATATTATGCTCTTAAGGAGTTAAATAATTAAACAAGAAAATTAAAGAGTGGTTTCTACCAACATGCCCTTAAATGCCCAAACATCTTGCCACAAATCACTAGTGTTGATGAAGTCAGTAGATTAGAACAGGAGTTTTACCAGAAGTCCTCAATCTAGCCTATTAGCAGCCTATTGAGCTAGTACTTAAAACCTAAAAGACCAAAATATCTTAGTCAATAAAAATCATGAGATTGGGAAAGGTATTTATTCCCCACTAATGGAATAGACAAGGTACATTTATTGGTACTCACCCTATTTTGTCCTACCCAATGATATTTTAATTTACGCCATCTCTCAAAACCAAATATCTAATAAGTTAAATCAGAAGTAACTTGAGAAGGTTAATTAATTGCTTGAAGACTATCTGGATGGTTTTCCACGTCAGATGTTGACTATGGTCACATGAAGAACTGAACACATAGTATCAATTTAGGTGACTCAACCCTATAAAATTGAAGCCATATAGGAAGTCAAAAGTATAGGAGCAATATATAAAGACAATTTTAAGAAACTTTTAGATTCCAGCTTACTTGTGACCCCCAGACTAAATGGTCATTTCCAATGCTACTCATAAAAAAGAAAAATGGTGGTCACAGTAGTGCTGGATTACAGGAAAGCTAAACATCCTTATTAAGGAGGCATCTATCCAATTTTACAAATTTGATGATGCTTTGATTCAGTTCTCTGGATTGAATTTCTTCTCCATGATGGACCTCGCCAATGACCTTTGACAGATGGAATTATATCCAGAAGATCAAGGAATATGTGTATTGATAATATGAAGGATTATTTCAAAACACCTGACTTCCTCAGGGATTATGCAGCACTTGCCTCATTTCAACAGGTGATGTATAATATCATGCAAGATCTCAAACTAAGTTGTATAATCATCTATCTAGATGATATAATGGTGTTCTCGAATTTTTTTGCCAATTATCTGGACCACCACAAGTCATTTCTTAGCAACTACAAGAGAATCACATTAAATAAAGCCTTAAAAGTGTAACTTCTTCCAAAAAATGTTAAAATTTTTAGGACATGCCATATCACATGAAGTATTCAACCCTTTTATTTTAAGGTTGCAGTGATCACTAAGATTCCTTAAAAAAGAGCCTCAGAGATATACATGTATCTTAGGAATGATGGGTTATACCAGCAATTCATCTCTAGATTCACCTAATTTACTGAATTCTTGTCCATTTGTCTGCAATAAAAACTCATTTTCATATGGTATTAGAGCAAAGAACTGTGTAAAAGATCATGAATTTATTATAAAGAAGACTTATTCTATGATAACTGAACTATGAGTCATTCATTCTTTTAACAAACACCTCCAACTATGTGTAGGAACTTATCTTCTCTAACTGGATAATGAAGTCACTGACCACTTGGTGTTTTTATTACAGCAACATGCTTCTAAAGGCTGAGCAAAATTACAGTGTCATAGAGAAATAGTGCCTAATATTTCTACTCAAAGTAAAATATTTTTGCCTTCTTGTATATAATTAAAATTTTACAGTTGTTACAGACCACGCTTCTATAAAGTGGCTACAAAATATGAAAGATAGGGTAGGAAGAATAGCCTAATGGTCTCTCAAACTTCAGCACTATGATATGAATATCATCTTTAATTATAATTAAAATTATTTGGGGTGGATTGACCTTGGGACAAATATACCACACCAAGAATTTTTCTAGCCAGTTCAGGTTTTGAACTCAAAACCTGCACTAGGGGTGGAAGCAGTTTTACCCACTTTGCTAACCACCCTTTTTAATTTAATTATAATTAAGCACATGAATACAATGGACTGATGTGATTGCCATACTACACCTAGACAATAGCAAATATAGACTATTATATGACCTACTCATGAATCCAGACTCTTATGATGAAGGCAAACCAATTCAAAAGATGTTGAAATGACATGCATAAAATACTAGAGTTCTCATTGAACTATTATACAATAAAGTTGGAACTGACTGGTTAAAATTACTTATTGCCTTCAGCATGGGTACCAGCTATAGTGGAATCCCACAATACCTTATACATGGAGGAGCCAGAAATAAACTTATGAATGGAACAAGGATTGATACTATTTTGGAAAAAATAATGGACTCTGTAGTGGAAGTCTTAGAAGCTTTCACAACATGTCAAAAACAATTATGCAGAAGGTGAATTACAAGTATCAGTCAATTGACCCCTCAGCAGCCATTCCATACCTTCAGTTTAGTTTCCATAGTTCCACTGCCTAATTTTACAAGAGAAAATTAATCTATTCTTGTAAGGATTAAAAAATTTTACAAAGTCAGTTATAGTGATCAACATTCCTTCACTGACCGCCAAGGCTACAGCTGTTTTCTTATATTTATATATGTACTAGGAATAGTTGCCCACAGGTTTTCTACTCAATTATGGGAAACTTTTAATTAAGAGTTATGAGAATCTTAGCCAAGAGCATGGGAACTCAACAACTATTTTGAGCACCCTACAACCCATCTAATAACAAAAATATAGAAAGAGCAAATGAAAAGTCTAGTTCCAATATTAAGAAAGATGGCTAAATATGATCAATTACACTGGGACCAATGTTTCCTGAGTGCGTTGATGGCTTACAGGATAATTTTGCACTGTATTTTAAAGTGTCACCCTTCAAGGCCTTATAAAGAAAAGAACATGGCATTCTGGCTTTATTATGCCACAAAGTTACCAGTGATAACAGCAAAGAGCCTGAGAAAGTGCTAAGAAAATTGGCTCAAAGGGTTATTCAACTTCACTAAGAGGCAATGACAAGTCTAGCCAAAACAGTTACTAGAGAAGGTCAGAAAGCAAATAAAACTCGCCAACTTTTAACCGCTTTTAAGATTTCTGATTTGGTTTTTTACTATGATTGCATAGCGCTCTAAGGAGTAAAATTAGATTACATATGGGATGGGCCATATGCTATCACTTATAAATTTGAAGATGAATACTCAATAAAATATTTATAAAGTGTAGTTACAATCAACCGCATACATATCCAATTTCTACATCAGAAAACACCTGCTAAAATTTTTTAATGAGGTGATGTCAGATACCAGAGTATCATATAAGGTAGTAAGAATATTAATTGGTAAAATCCTACAAGGGAATTACCGCCTTTACCAATAAAAGGGTTAAAGAAATTTCTTCCATTAACTATATGAAAAAGTTGGTAGTTGGTAAGGCTCAACTCAATAATAAGGAAATTTCATCTGAATGAACTAAGCCTAAAATACCCCATGACAAAATCTTGGCTAGTTGAAGCAGAAATATATCTGAATGTGAGCTGATTACTTCATCAGGTTACTTATAAGGCAGTAAATAAAGTCATACTTTCAAAAGGTTACAAATATAAAATCCTCTAAGGATCAACTTAAGTGATACCTAGTTTTATCAAATTTGGGTTGCTCACACCATATTTCCCATCTATCAAAATTACGCTACAAAGACATTCACAAACCTGGAAGCGGTATCCAATGAACAGCCTTGATTCATAAAGCCACTTTATTATATATATATACATGTAATTTTCCTTTAGGGATGATTATATTGTTGAAAACAACATATTTAAACCAATAATCTATTTCTTGATAAAGTTACGCCATTTATGCACTATCTATACTTTTCATATTGCTTCAATAAGTTCCTACGCCTCTCTTACCATATGAGGGATACTCTAGTTGATAGGACTCAATCATGACTTGATTCCTTAAAAAATAATTACTTACTTTGAGCCTTAATCTATCACAAATATTGATTGTTAAACTCCTTGGGCATAGCACCATTGAGCCACAAAAATGATGCTCTACACTTTTTATTATATAGTGACTTTGCAGTATTAATTCCTAGGTCATGTGCATCTTTAGATACAGATGCATTTCTAATGAGCTTAGCAACACTACCTGTGGTGTTTTTTATAACGTTCCAATCTTTATATACTGTAGTACACTAAGATAATAATGAGCCGCGTGAAGGTGACTGACTCAGTATCCCATTTTCACTAACAAGAAGTATTTTTTATAAACTTGACATCTTAGTTACTGATAAATATGGATGTAAGTACCTCTTTTACTTAAGTCCAGGTTATTTTGATCATAATCATGCTTTGTGAAATTCATGAGCCTCACAACTCATACAATCCTGGACATGGAAAGCTTTCTGTCAAACACATGCACAATCTATATTATTCTTAAAAATGTTCAAGAAGCTTGCAATTGTTCCCTCACCAATAATGAACATTGTCTTAAAGTAATGCTTAAAGTTTGTATACTCTTTAGCCTCTTTAGGGCACACAAGACGTGTTGAGCAGTTTTCAGCTGAGTAGTCAGGATTGGTGTCTCTAAACTTAATTATTCTAGACAAGCGTAGTTACCTGGAGTTGCTCAGGTTTATTTTTAAGCTCACAATGACATAGCCTATAGGATATGCCAGCACTACTCTCGAGCCACTTTGACTAACAGCTTTGCTGTTGCCCTTGTGGTTGGTGAGCTGGTTATCCTAAAATTCTACTTAATATCTACTTGAAACTCTAACTGAAATTTGTGTAGTTTAAGGTGAGAAATTTGGTTAATTATTTAATAATTTTCGCCAATTCTCACCCACTCACTCTAATAGATTATACCTATCAGACTTGAAGGTTTTAGATTTCAGTCAATCAGTACATCAATATGTCAGTATGAGAGTACATCAGTGAATGTTTTTAAGCAGATGGTCATAACTCTGCATGCAAATAAATTTGGGGTGAGGTTACAGTTCTTCTAGATTCTTTGTCAAAGGGTTATATGATAGTCATGTTGGTCCCTTCATTCTCCATATTGCTCAGGACACATTTAATCTGTTAACTATTTATAAGGAATAGAATTCAAGCTTAAAGACTTTCAATAGTAGATTATTCTTATTCACAATTATGGTTCTAAAAACTATTAGTATTGTGGCAACGAGCCATTCAGGATATCTATTTGGCTTGTCAAGATATGTTTGCAATTCTAAAATTTATTGTTCCAGAGCTCTAAGTCTTGCCTTAGATACATCCTCTTTCATCACTAGAATTTTTGAAGCCCTTCAGCGTACCAAGCTTCTATGTACTCAACATCACTCGTTTTGTAATTATTTTACTCTATTAAACCAATTCATCATATGGAAGAACCATTTTTTTAGCACTAGAGTCAATACCTTATCTTTTGCTCGATTTTTTGCTAGATGTTCACCCAAGTTGCTAATTAAAGGTTTTGGAATACACAGAATAAACATCAAAAGAGTTATCAATTTGGTTGAGAGTTGAATCAATTTTTGGTGAGTGGTTCCTCATTCACTCAGAGTTACAGTGATAATCCCTGGGTAAAAATACTTGCGCTCTTATAAAAAACTCCTCTGGGAACTCTGTTATCACATAGATGATAACACTTTACATAGGATCTTAGATATGATTCAAAAGTAGAATTGTCAATTACTTTATTGTAAAGCATTTTTCACAATATGTAATCATTGTGAGTGCTCTTATAAGAGGATCCTAAGACTAGCTAATGGTGATACTACTCTTTCAACTGATCCCTTACTAGGTAATAGAAATCTTTTCGTTTAGCTAAAACAAAGTGAAAACGAGTATAAACTTATAGCTATGTGGTGAAGATAATTTTGTAAAAGTAAAACAAAGTATTTTATATATTTTAAACTGATATGATATTAAATTTAAAATAAGATAATTTGCGGGTAATCACTAAAGTATTCAATCAAAAAATTCTGGTCAACATCTTCTTAGTCTTTGCTCTCTTTGTGGAGTCCAATGATTCAAGCTCCCTGATGCAGGAACTCTATCTAGTTGTGGGTATACTCTGACTAGGATGTTGTGCGAGTTCTTATCCTCTTCTCTTGGTTAGGTGTGAATGTTTATTATGTGTTATTTGCTTCTTTCCACTTTTACTTTTCCAGTTTCAGACCTAGTTGGTTGCACCATCTTCAGGCGTCTAGAATGTGTGATTTATTAACCCTTTCAGTCATTTTCAAAAAAAATGATCCATTTTTTGGCCTTAAATTTGGCACGAATTTCTTAGCTGGCGTTCACTCTTTTTATAATCATTTTGGTCCTTGACTGTAACATAAATGTCTAGTAGATTTGGTCTTTGTTTGTAACATGATTTTTGGTAAATTTGGTCCTTGTCCGTAACACGAATATTTGACAAATTTAATGAAATAAATCTATATAAATCTTATTTAATTGGACGCATATATGCGTATTTAAATTTACATGCCCCTCGATTTTTGGACGCATATATGCATTTTTAAGATCTACATACCCCTCGGTTTTTGGACGCATATATGCGTTTTTAGATTTACGTGCCCCTCAGTTTTTGAACGCATATATGCGTCGAATGATTGAAAGGGTTAAGTATATGAGATTGGATATTCACCCAATTTGACGATATTTAAGTCAGTTGATAGTGTTTAGACAAGGGAAACTTTGAGCTGAGTTTTAGTCACAAGATGTCATCAGCAACTTTAGGATAAGTTTTTTCATTGTCAGAGAGTATCAAGAGATTTTGCCCCCTTGGGGTATAAAATGGGCCTGTTAGTTACCATCAATGACTAACTTACTTTGGCTGGGTGTTTAAAAGGGTCCTAGCTGTGGATAAACTTTTTTGGGTATTGCAAGGTATATAAAGGGTATGACTTCTTCCATCCACAACTAATTTATTTTTTAAACTCATTTTGGTATCTTTTAGATTATTAGAGAGAACTTCTTAGAGCAAGTTAAGTTTTTTATCCTTGTGGTTTTATTTACAACAAGCCCTATCTCAAAAGTCTCAATTTTTGGTATAAGGCTGAGACAAGATCTAGAACATTGATAAGTACCTCATACACTACAAAACTTTGTCCACAACCAATCTGCCTTTAGAACTTTTTAATTTTGAACTTTAGATTTTTTTCTTGATTCTTATCAATATAAGTCAATTGCCATTTTGGTGAAATTTTGTTGTTAGCCTTTAATTGAGGTGGATACTTATTACAATAAACATGGCCATCTAACCCTGCTTATCATTAGGCTTTTCATTAATTGTGAATAAGGCTATTTGGCGGTCAGGCATAGCCTTGATTGTCACAAACATTATCTTAATACAAAACAGAACGAGAAAATAATCAGGTGCAGTTGCGTATTTGATAAAAAAGGTATGTGCAGTTCATTTAAATGAATTTAATTTAATTTTATTCGAGATGGGCCGACCTGGGGACGATACCGCACCGATTAGGGAAGTGAAGAAAATGGGAAAGGAGGATAAAACCCGGAAAACCTCCATGCGCGGCGTATGATAGGCCAGGAACTCCATGGACCGCCTTTGCTATTCGCTATCTCGGTTCGGGGCATTGGTGCGCAAAACCAACACAGTCAAAATCGTCCCCTACCCAAAGTCCATTACCGGGATCGAACTCGGGAGGCAGTGGTATTCATTTAAATGAATTGAAAACATAGATAATAAATAAAATAATAAATGCAGATTGAAATAACCATTTCTTCTTTCATTATTCGGCCTTAATTAAGAATTACATCAACCTAATCTAAAACCCTTTGTACTTGATTAGTCTGTTTATTGAATTATCAGAACTGGGAAGGACTAGTAAATATAAAGTTATCAAATTATCATAGTTCACACATGGCACACTTTCAAGAATAAAATTATATTTTTCTAGTGATAAAGTTCATTTTTTATAAATTGTCCTTTTAAAACAGTATTAGATATCTCTAAGAAGTTAATTTCTTTTACGGTGTAATTGATCCTAATTATCTATTAAGGATCTTTGATATTGTATTGATAGATAATAAAACATTATATAGTGATATATATAGCTTTTAATCAAGCAAGAATCCAATAGTTTCCAGGATTTAAAGCATCACGAAATCAAAACAAAACTTTGATTGAAAGATTTATAATTAGGATACGATATGTAAAAATACCATTAGTAAAACCTAAGGCTAAAGTGATCTGCCCAATATGTACTAATATGCTTTGACAATAGCACGTAACCTTGAACAGTACTAAGGTAATTTCTCATTTATCATAGAAAAGATTATAATATAGGTGATTTGTTCTGATGCCTTTTACCTCATTTTATCACTTTCTATTTTACACATCACATTTTAGTTTGTCTAGAAAAAACTAAGTTTTCTTAATACAGCTAATATACCTCAATAGTAGGTAATAGTTAATGTTATTGATTCCCACAAAAAGGAAACCACTTTACAATATTTGATAGAAAACTTTATTTTTTTACTTAATAACTATCTCTTTTCAAGTTTATGTCAATCCATTAGTGAGAAGTCTATCTACTAATAACGCCAAGGATCTCATTTAAAGATTGTAGGACTTTTTTAGCATTAGCCGTTCCCAACTCAATAGGAAAATTGATTTTTACTAAGTAAATAGGATTTTAGTTGGGCTTAATTTTGTCATAAAAGCATAATTTACAGTATTATTCACCTCATAAACATCAACTAAAGAGGCTCAACTTTTTACCAGACTCACTATATAAGGTTTAACCTAGTGTCAAACTCAGTTAACTCAATGGTGAAATTTTAGCTTTCATCATACTTTGCTCAAATACATATTTTAGAAAGTATCAAAACTGATTTTGTAAAACATGGTTCTCACTACAGGTTTGTGAATATTGGAAAGTTTTGCGCTGACTTTTATAATGAAATATAATGACAAAAATTTTAGTTTTTCACAAGCAATTATAAGTTTCAAGTTAAATAAAATGGCAGCATTGACATTAGTTGATTTAATGCATCCCAATGGGAATATAATATATCTTTGATGAGGCTCACATTGTGAAAGTTGTAATATTTGGTTGGTAAGTGCTACCTATAATACTAAGACCTATAACAACTGACCATCTCATAAAGATACTGGGCGATTTGTGCTGCATATTGGATTCACAAAGCAACTTATTTCTGACAATATAACCTGGTATAGATCACCACTATTGATGTACAATTTTATTAGGAGATATGCAATACTATATAAGTAATTTTAAATAACGTCAGGGAAATCAACATGACTGAGCGATAGGTTAATACTATTGCTATATTGACTCTATTGCCAAATTGGAGACTATTTTATGATATTAGAAATATAGTGGCCGCTCAACACCATTGCTAAATTATAACGTATTTTATAATGAGCATATATCAATCTGATGTGGAAACCACTATTGAATCAAATATCAAGAGGGATTTGCTTATTCAAGAATAGTAGATTCCAACGCACAGCCATTATTTACAATACTTTGTGGGAACCCAGGAAGAGAAGGACAGGCGGCCATAGTGAGCAATTTTAGAACTACTGATGACAAGGCCACGGCAGGCAGGAGAATTGAGTAGACTCAAGAAATCACCTGGTAGTGAGACTCTGCCAGTGTGAGAGAGTCTAAGAGAACTCCCTGAGACTGGGCAGTGGTGAGACTCTACCAATGATAAAGGAAATATTGTGAAAACAATTCATTGTTTTACTAATTTCTATAGTATATTGAAGGATGACAATCAACATATTGACATCCTATTGCATCAGTGGTATCTAGATCCTGTGCAACCTTCCTCTGGACAGTAAAAATTTATAGACAATTACCCACTGGAAATGCAATAGTGGTTCTCATTACAGGGGCCATTGATTTAACCTAACAGAATCCTTGTATCACAGAGTCATGGCAGATCCTCTAGATCCAACAGTAATTAACCACAATATCTCTGTTAAGACCATGCGGGTTTTTAGATAAATTTACCAGAGAACCCATGGAGACCTTTGATGAGGAGCCTCTCATTAATGTAGAAATACCTTATGACAATGATATGCTTTGATAGAAATCCAGCTTGCAGCCTGCCCAGAATGGAATCAGCGCAGTAAGGGAGGTCGACTAACGTCACCCAAAGCAAAGCTAACACATTATAAAATGGCTTCTTATAAGTTAATGGCTCAGTTATGGAGACCCAGTTGAAAATTTTATGAGCATGTTCTTTTATCAACAGGACCAAGCCCAGCAAAATGAACTATATTTGTCTTACTAGATGCTAGCATGAATGGCCTCACCAAGAGCCTCTCTCCAAGAGGTACTTGTTGGACTACATTGTCAACTATGTCCAGCAATATGCCAGCTTCTTCAAGTATAGGCATGCCACAATACCAAAATCAGTGATTTTATGAGATTATCACTGGCACACAAGATTGACAAATGCTTTGTTCTATAATATCAAACATGAATTTATAGAGGTCATAGGGGCAGTTGTAAATATACAAGTGCGCATGTTTGAAACACAGCAGCATGGATCAGATCACACCCCAGTTGAACTAAGAACTCCTGGGTTTATAGGAGACTCATTACCTTTAGGGGTCCAAATTATGGAGTGAGTCCAGAATTCTAATATTCCGTGGACCAACTCTGGGTGTTTTATGCAAGAAATGACCAAATGGGTCACAGTTATTGACACCATAGTAGCGCACATTAGAGATTGCATCATGACCATAGACTTCCATGTCATCAAGCAAGCATATTCAGTGGAAATTGACATTATTCAGCTCTATGTGGAGCAGAATAGCTGCAAAATTAATGGAAACTTCAATCTCCTCCTTCCTTAAGATACCAGAATACTGACAGTTATTAACTTCCTGGATTAACTAGATGTGTTGTAATTGCAATTCAGTTTAGACCTATGCTATTCCAGTTTACCAAATTATTATAATGTGCCAAAACTTTGAACAGCTTTTATGCAATATGCCAAACCTATGGAAAGTCACCCTGAAAAGCTTAAATTCATCTCAGATCAGAATAATGTTTTATCCAGAAAACTTGCAACCTTGGTCATATAACTTCAGTTGAAGGCATATATAATTACATGGCTAAAGAGTTACACTGCGTTGAGTGAGAACATGACGCCAAAAAGAAGCATTGTTGAGAACTATGATGCAAGACTAATGAACTTATATGAGACATTAAGGAAGGGTGATGTCACCACAATGATAGTAATCTGAAAAGCTTTAAGAAGAGCTCTTCATAAACCAAGAAGTAGAAAAGAATCAGTTATTATAAAGCAAATGCTCTGTTGACAAAGATTACGCCTACCCAAGAGAAATCCCTTTTAGTTGCCATAATTCCAACTGGAAAAAGAGCTACCGCACGTAAGATCAAAGATGAACTTTCTATAACCCCATCATTTGTTCTCTCCACGCCTTGTTTCAAACTTTATCAAATTGAAAGGTGCCCCAGTTTACTCCAAGACCCCATAGCACTGAAAGAGATGATATTTTTTATTTAGACAAGCTTTCTTCTTTCAATAGAGATTTTTCATGCTTGGATTCTATAATCGCTCCAAATTTGACATGGAAGGAGCATTTAACTTTCATAAGGAAAAACCACTAATCTCCACTCTAGACGCCAAAAGCGCTGACCTTGTTATTTGATTTTGGAAGACAGCTCTGTGATCTACCAGGAGGTCAAGAGCACCATACTGTGAGTAATTGGAGGAATGGAAAAGATGTCCTAAAGCTATGGTTAAGTTCCTGATTAGCAGTTCTTAATTTAAAAAGACACTTATTGAATTCACAGATCAGTTCATCTTAGAAGATGATGTACTAGTGGGAGCAGACATGATATCCAAGTATGACATTGTAATTTCAATGACTTCTGTGGAAAATTCACATTGTAAACTACCTACGCAATGGTCCCAGTTTTGCAAGGAGACTTACCCTTGATTATATCTATCATTATATATGATGACTGGCCACTATGCTCAGACCCTTAAACTTAGAAAGGAAAACACCTTTCACTACTAACAGACTATCAAATTAAAGTCTTCATCCTCAAGTGGCATACTATCAGCCATTCAACTATTCCAATTCTCAGGGAATATCCATGAATGACGCCCACAGACACAAGGCTTCCTTCCTGTACTTCACAGTTGTGGACAATGGGAAACTTTGCCTTGCATAGCCCTAATAAATGATAAGTAAACGTGGTACAGATATATCCATATGATCAAGGAAAAGATTGAGCGGAGTAGAGAAAGGGCACTCTATCTCCATTAACTTGGCCTCATCTGTCCTCCCTGTATGCAGCAAACTTTTCATATTGGACCCAAAATCTTCCTCCAGTGAGCGAATATACCAACGAATTGCTTCAATATAAGCTTACTGACCCACTCTCAAGCAAAACAAGAGGCAGCAGAGGAAGCCCATCAATAAATTAAAACCCCCTTCACTTATAAACTACTTGAGAAAACTTCCAATTATGAACATCTATCTTCTTTTGACATACTGCTCTTGAGGAGTCACCATTGCTGTATTCATCAATATGATCACCAAAGAATATCCACTGATCTGAAATGATATTAAAAGTTTCCTGGGCAAAAAATACTCTCCAGATATCCACATATTTAACAGTCAAGATTACGCTTAATTTAAGTGCATTTATTGTAAAATTATATAAAAAACAAATATTCACGCAATTTCTATATCAGAGCACCAATAAACGTTGTTTCAAAAAACTGATGGTCAAATTGCCAATTGAAACCGTACATTGATCACTGAGTAGCTTACAGGAAGGCTGTCTGGAGTGCACATTTTCCATAGGAGCATGAAGCTTATTGGAGATCCAATTTGGGTATATTGCTATATTCATGCCTGCAATCATACTCCCCACCTAGAATCAAGATATACTGATTGGAGCGGCGTTAAAAAGTTACTTTAGTGCTATTGTCGTTATGGCAGAAGGCATTAAAAATCCTTGGAAATGTATATTGGTGTACTTCACATCAAGTGGAGCACTAATGAACCTCCCACACATATGACAACCTCGCATACCAGGATAGTTTAGTTAAGGTTACCCCATAAGAATAGCTTCTGGTGGTGTAAACAGTCTGAAAGCGGTCCTTAAAAGCTTTCTAAGTTATTGGTTGGTAGGATTTTACCCTAAAGGTTAAGCAGTCCTCTTTTTTTATACTACAGGCCTCAATCTGTTGCAGAGTTACAGAGGTCAGGAAGGCTAATAACCTTGTGAGACTTAACCATGACTTGGTTCATATGCTTAAAAAAGGCTGGTTAGAGATGTAACCTCAGTAACATGTTTAGAGGTTCCTTAAATTTTGTTACAAAGGTATCTAATCTAAATTAAGTTTTAGACTTCAAAAAAATCTTAAATATAAATAAAATAAATATAAGAGGTCAAAAAATAATTTATTATGTAAATGGTTAGCATTATTTAAAGTGCCAACCAACTTCAATTTATTTGAGGTACACCGACCAGGGGATGGACAGTACCAAATCACAACACCCACAATGACAAAATAAAACTACTAACCAAGTGGGAAGCGGAAACCACTAACCCACCATGGCAGAGAGTGAGGAGGGGTTGGGGGGTTGGTTTTCAGAAGGACCCGTCTTGATCATGGGATGTTGGTTACAGTACTGGACTAGAGCAGAGAGCCAGGGCGTTAAGGCATCCACATAGTGGGGGTGGAGGTCAGCGTAGTAAATAGGTTTCCACTTCCTCATCAAGATAATGACAGGAAAGTGATTCAACAAAAGCTGCGAAGAGAATTTCAGCTTTTTTGTGGGCTTCAGGAAGTTGGGTGAAAAGGGAGATACTATGGCGGGTGATTTTGGCTGAGGGGTTGAATGAAGCAAGCGTTGTGACATTTATAACAGCAACTTCAGCATCATCGAATAGTTTCAAGATGTCACTTCAGGCAGATTCAGGGAAGTCGGGATGAAGAAGAGGGTGGGCAGGCCATGCTGGAACTGAGCCACTGACTGGGACACCGCGGTGCGTAGTTTCAGGCACTGAGGAGAGGCCACCGCAGCTAAGGCGAGCTGGTGGTCACTTTGGAAGGGGTCTGTATTGGGCAGAGGAGCAAAATGGCAAGGGGTAGGGGTTTCATCGAAGTCAGGAAGAAAAATTCTGCCCAACCATAATCAAATTGGCAGAGAGGTTGACCTGTATGTTTACTAATGAGGACATTATTTGATTCGTCAGTCTCAGCCAATAGATCCCATGGATTTTGGTTCACTGGAATAGTGGCGTTCAAATTTGGGTGGGTGGATTGGGCGAATGGGCGGCTGCTTGGGTGCCAATGGTGGTCCAAGCATTGCTCTGATTGGTTGGGGTATATTTAGGTGGGAAAGTGAGGCTGGAGGTTTTGGGAGGGCTGATTTTCCACGCAGGCCCACTGAACAAGATTGGAGGGTGGGAGGGGGCAGCAAAGCACCCCATACTGAATCTTCAGAGGGGGGCTCAGAAGCCGCAGCAACGGAATTGGCCTGAGGGCACGCTTTTTTTGCATGGTCAAGACCAAAGCAGAGTGAACAAATCTGCCTACCATTATCAACCTGAGCCCAAAAGAAATGATCAGGTGCTGCAGCCACACTAGCGCGGGGTGGGATTTGCTGGGCTATGGTAGGGTGGTGTGGGGTGATGGTGGCTGTTGCACAAGGAGCAGCAAGGCGCTCTGCACCAGATGGAATGGCAAAGATGAGGTTGGGCTGAGTGCCATAAGCCATAAGCCCCGCGACCAACTGGTCATACAAAGCCTGGGGTGGAAGGTGGGATGGGAGATTTGTAAAGGATACCACCAGCGTGGTGTCTGAAGGGAGGCGAGTACAGGTTGTGGGAAAGGGGGGCATTTTTATAAATTAGAAGAGTTTGTGCTGCCACTTCAGCATCCTCCTCAGATTGAAACCAAACGTCAAAGTAGCCCTTAAAAGGGCGGAAGTCCATAAAGCCAGCTGGCGCAAAGGCCGCAGTGGCTAGGTCAATAATTGCCTTATTGGCATATGGGAACAAATGCCCATAGTCCACTCTGAGGCTTTAGCGAATGGTGGATCAAGGGAGGGCGAGAGGATGGGGGCGAGAAGGGTGGACGCGCGCCAGGTGGAGCGCTAAGTCCCGTGGGGGGACAAAATGGCTGGAAGCAGTGGGCGGGCTGTTTAAGCCTGTCTGAACGCACTTGCCCACAGGGCGGAAAACGCTAGGGGGGGGTGCACCGCTGCTCCACACTGGGGTGGCAGGCGCGGAGCCAAGGACATCAAAGAATAGGCTTGGGCAGACGGCTGTGGATAAATAAAACTTGAATTTAAAATTGCTCAAAAGTGACTTGAGTGGTAAAAGAAAGTTTAAAGTGCCAACCAACTTAGATAAGACATTATCACAGAATTATATGCATATTCAATAAGAGCTTGGAACAAATCTTAATGGTTTGGCATTCCAATATGTTCAATGGGGTCACTTTTAAATTAATAACTAATTTATTAGTGATTTTAGAACCTTTGTTAACCAGGTTATGCGACGTACAGATCTCAATAAGTAGCCTAGAAACCAATGTAAATTTGGCAAATTGTTTTGATTTGAACCTTAAAGTTGAGGCTTTACCCAGACTGGAGTAAAACCTGAGGTTGTCCCTCTTGGCCTCAACTGGTTTTGACAATTGCATTGACTATGTTTATAATTTTTCATAGTCCCAAAAATTTAAGTTGGGTTGTTTATTACATCCTGAGGCGTTTGAGATAGACAATGGCATTGCGAGCATAAGGATAGCCTCAGTTGCTTTTTATGTGGGTGCATTTCAGTGCAACAAATATCTCCTCAACATCATATTTAGTTTTGCTTGTTTGGACAATATTAATCTTGAAGGACCAGGAATCCCAAACTTATAGCCCTTCACCCCACTTAGGAATGGTGAGCGTCATCTTACCATGGTTCTTGGGTTATAAGCCAACTAAACCTCAGCAGCAGTGTTGAAGCAAGGACAGGATATAGTGTCAAGGTTAAGCTCAGAGGTATAATTAAAACAAACGACTGCTTGACATTGATGGCCTTCATCAGTTGAGGTTGGGGTGGTTGTTTAGGGCATTTCAGAATGGCAAAAGGCTGTGGGCTTTCAGGTAGTTTTATAATATCTTTGGTGAGTTTTTTATAGAACTGGGCAATAAATTTTATTAAATTATTCTATTTAGACTTTAGATTAAATAAATTTCTTTTATCTTGGTTCTGTGAACAGTCTTTTTGGTTAGATTAGATATTTTCTTTTATATGTTCAAATCATGCAGCTTGGTTTTAAAAATCAATATGGGTATAATTATTATTAAAAATAGAAGTCGAAGTTAAATTTATTAAATCCTACTATTACACCTCATGATGAAGGTTAAAATTTGGTCATGGAAATTTTAATTCTTCTGTGTGTTGCAAATTTTTCAATCTGCATCAGTTGAAAGTCTGCTAGTGTTCCAGGCCAACAATATCTTGATTTTTGATTCTTGATCTTTTGCCTTCACTGGCTACCTTTCACTACAAGATTTTGACAGCAAGTCCCAAATCAGCATAGACAACAACTTCACCCTCACTCATTTAACTGCTATAGTAGGTACAGAGCCCTACTTTCACCTGGGCAGCCCAGCTCTGTACTCTTCATCAATTCTAGTATGTCAGGGGTTAATTTCACTAAGTGCCTCATTGTCAGCTCATCTGTCAGGTAAGTCCGCATGGGGGTTCCTTGTAGCTACATGTATTAGAAAGTAGGCTAACAACTCACTAGATGTAACCACCCATGGATGCCTAAACCCTAAAGACCTTTGACCTACTCTATAACGTAAAGGGTCAGTAAAACTCTAAGCCAATAAAAGTAGGTAAAAGGTGGCGATATTATTAAGAATAAGAGGTGGGGTTTCAAAGAGATAAGTGGTAATCCATAGACCATTTATCTAATTTTCTTATAAGTAAATATTAAGGGCTTTACTTATTCACCTTACTCTGTGTTTTGCTTGGACCTAGGGGTAGGAAAACATGTAATACATGTGCAAGACAATAACCTAACAAATAAATTACAAATTTCATTGGAATTGTTTTTGGTAAATTTTGAATAACTTAAATATCAATTGTAGCATTCATTCTGCTACTTAATTGGCTGTCACTTGAACATCCATTAATGATCTTCATTAGAACCAATTCCTAGTAAATCTGATTAATATGTAATATCAAAAACTAAAATTATCCTCATCACCAATTTCTGGCATATATAAGTAAGTTCAAAAGCTCATTGGTGATTCTGACAATACTCAATGAATGGATGAACCTTAAAGTAGAAAATTTCATACATCAATTGAAGAGGAGCTAGATCAGAACTGAAAATACAAAATCCTAAACCCAATGAAACTAGCCGAATTAATTGGAAATGCGCCTGACTAATTTATTTATTTGAGGTGGGCCAACCTGGGGGACAATACAGCATCAATAATGAGGAAAATGAGAAAACAAAATTGATGGGAAAGGAGAATGAATCCCATTAAACCTCCACGCGCAGCGTTCTGATAGGCCAAAAATTCCATGGACCGCCTTGCTATTGGCTATCTCAGTTTGGGGCATTGGTGCACAACACCATCGAAGTTATAAATGTCCCCTGTTCAAAGTTCAACTACAAAAATTGAATTTCTTAGACAGTAGTCATTGAGTCCCTTCTCTACTACTGGGCACCTCCCTTGTGCCCAACTAATTAAAGCACTAATTATATAATTTAAAGAACCATAATATGTATAAAATTCTACCAATGTATTAAGATGATAGAAATACATTTGGAGCTGCACAGCATGCCTCAATTCAGCCAAGCAAATCAGTAAAGTCAGATCATGTGATCTAGGCTTATCAGATCATATGAAGGAAGGTTTTACCTCAGTACTTAGCTTTTATTCTCCATCCTTAATTTTACTTTCTATCCCAAAATTTGGTGTGGTATTTGTTCCAAGGTTAACACACCTCAAATAAAATTTGAATTGGACATTTTAGATTTACAATGTATGACCTAATATCATGTGATTACTCATTGATTAAGTTTATTATATCAACCACCATTTCAGGAAAAGTTTTTAAATTGATGTCAGCAAAAAATCTTGTCAGATTAGATCTACATTTTTCCTTCCATTTGACTTGATCAGGTGGCTTTGATTCTTTGTCATCAGCAGAAATCCTAAATTGTTAGTTAAAAACAAACCTCTATAAAAATTAATATAATTTTCACCGTATGTATGTATGTTTCACTCAAGATAAGGACCAAAATACCCTTCTTTTTGATATAAACATATAAAAAGGCAGTAAAAAAGGAACAAAATTTAAAAAAAAACCCCAATTAACCTTAAGCATGATAGACTAGGTCCCCCTACTCTATCATAACTGAGGGGTAAGGGGGTGAGTGAGTACTTTTGGAATCATGCCAGAGCAGACAGGAACGGAGTAGGCGCATAGCCTGAATGTGGTTGGAAACTGAAGATAGCTATATTAGACTCATCAATCATATCTGCAGTATTTAAAGCATTAATATAATCAGTATAGTTATTCTCCACATGCAGAAGCAAACTTACCAGCCGTGAAAAATCAGTTTTTTCTATTTATGATTTACCTCTATTTAAGCCGCATGTTTGAGCAGCTTGCATAGATGCTTCAATGTCCTTGTGTTCCATCACAATAATCTCTTGTTTAGTGACAAAGGGAAATTTATCAGGGAATCTTGACACAGAGAAACCGTTTTACAAAGGATTATAAGAGATTGAACATTACGTTTCAGCAGGGTGTTGTCATGGGCAGCCAATGCTTTGTTTGCCATTTTTCAAATAATGGTTTACATTGTGGGCAGTTTTTTAGGCTGAAGCAAAGACAATGAGCTTATTTGGTTGAAAGAATAAAAAAATCCTCCTAATTGAACATTGGATTTAATCCATGTGGACAATTGTTCTCATCCACCCAATTAAGGACGTCAAATGGTTTAGATTGGGTATGTGTTGGAATTTCAGTTGACCACAATATCCAACCTATTAAACAATTGAGAAATTTAATGATTAGTTATAATTGTATAGTCTTGGAAAGTGTAGCTGATTTGAGAGATTATCATCAGGAATCATCCCCAATGATAATGCCATAAATTTACTGAGGGAAAACCATCCAATAGTCGAATTATTGCAGTAAATAATCTATCTTGACAGCAGTCACTGACTGATGGGATTATTTTTGGGAATCATCACTGATGATATTCATTATTAATAAATTTGGAACAACACCCAATAATCTAAATATTGGGAATCATTCATAGCGAACAGAGGGGAGTCGCCAGAAACTTCCTAAGCATTCTAACGCCAGTGGTGGATGGTAGAATTTGCTTTGGCCAACAATTTGGTTTTTAGATCTTAACACCAATTATTTTTCATTAAAAGCTGAGGATTATGCTGCCTAAGATAATCAGGTCAAAGATACCTGATGAGTCTTGGTGCCTAAAACTTGAGGGTCAAACTAGTATATGAGAGCAAATAATTCCCAGCGGACAGCTGATAAGTTTTACGCTGATTTTATTATAAACCTCCAATATATCCCCTAGTAAAATTAGATCAAAACTTGAAAATAACTTAGTTATTTTACATTATTTTGTATAAGATCACTCTTGGGATAAGAAATCAAAGATCAGATATCCTTAGGTTGTTGTTGTCAAGTCTCCGCCTGACTTTGTGAGAAGAAAATAGGTAAAGTGTTCCCAGCCAGTTCAAAGTATCTTCAAGGCAAATAAGCAACTGTCTAGCGTTGGCCATTTCACTCAACGTTGATTTTGGGCAATTAAACATAATAATAGTCTTCATACCATTATTGCCCAGTTCATATATTCTCAAACAATCAACACAAGTATTCAAGAATCTGTGCAGTTGAAGTCAGGGCGCAGAAGTGAGCAACCATCAAGAGGCTCAGATTTTAACATTTGGTTCTCACTACAGGGGGTAGTTGAGTTGTCAAAAGCCAATTTAAACAACAATGTTTTATAAGGATGAGCTTTGGAAGTTCTAAAACGGAATTAAAGGCCATCATTTATAATGTTTAGCTTGGCATCTAAAGGTGATGTTAATACATTGGAGGAACATGTAATTAAGGTGGAAGAGGTGCTAGAAAAGTCAGAACTGTAAATAATGACCTATGTAGAAAAATTGCCTCTTTTAAGTGGAAAGAAAGTGAACTTATTAAAGAAATGTTATTCCATAAAGCCAAATGGGAAGCGGACTGAGAAAGCATCCAGAGGTTTCATGAGGATATGGAGAAACTGATGAAGCTTATTGAGGAGTTGGAAAGTTAAAAATGTAATTATGCACAAATTTTAGGTGAATGAGGCCAATGAAAAAACATGAAAACTCCAATTGGAAAGACAAATCTGCCCCAAGGTATGTCTAAATCATTTGATGGTGTGTCAGAAATAATTCCTGAATCCACTCCTATAGCTACTGAGTTATTGTGCAAACATATTCTATAAATAGAGCGACTGAGAACTTTTGAAATATCTAAATTACCCACCTTTCACAAGGATAATGTCTCGGCATTTTAAACCCCTTTGAAAAACCAGTTTGGATATGCAGACTGTGATAAAGCAGTGACCATAATGAACTATCTTAGCACTGATTGCTAGAATCTGGTGATACCCCACATCAATATGGAAACTGTTCATACGCTGAAACTAAAGCAGCGATCATGTTGGAGCTTGGAAGTCCTACTCATATGGCTTTTCAGAAACAAAAAAATATGGGTATGATTTTTCGCAAGGATGAGACCCTAGCTAGTTTTGCTGAACAGTTTTACCAAGAATACCAGATCTTTGCAGGGGCAAAGATGCTTACTGATTTTGATGCATGCATAGCCATGCAGGCGCCACTTCAGTCCTACCACAAATTGCATCAGATTATGGCGGCAGCACTAGTAAGTGAAATAAAGACCTCTCAAATGGTGGACCATCTAAAAGATGTTAGGAGCAACTTTTGATGCGCATAATCAATTTTATATAAAAATTGTAACTGAGGATGATTAAATTTTGGCGGAATTAAAAGATGTTGTTTTAGAGAGCGTTGAAAAGTCATCAATCAGCATGATTAAGTCATAATGGGGAAAACCAATAAATCCAAGTGGAAGGATAAATCATATAGCCTCTATTGGAAATGTGGAGTGATGGGACAATTTGCCACCCAAAATTGGAAAAAAAAACCATGACAATTTGTTAATGTTGTAATTCCTTAAGAGGAGAAAGAAACTGCCCAAAAATTGGTGAAAGGCTTTGCATTTTAGATGCAGAACTATCTAGCACTGCAAGAGAACCTGTTCCACCAGACATCTTGGAATAAAGCGTCTGGAAGGACCAGCTTGGGTTGCAACTAGGTCTGCCATGAGAAATCCTGATGCTTTATATGAGTTCAAAATGAAGGGTGATTAATCTAGAGAGTACTGGATGATGGTGGTTGATATTAAATTTGTCAATTAATGAGAAAGGCAAGGAATACTGAAAAGTATGATCAGATCTAGAAAAATTTGACAAAGAAAAATGTTACTAGATTAATCCGTGTAAGTAGTGGATAATTTATAGATCTATCTGCAGAATTTATTTAAAAAGTCAAGTTGGCAAATAATGCCAAGAATTAGGATCAGATCCTGACGAATTTGGATAAAAAATGTTTAAAATAACCCATGCACATAGAGGGTCACGTACAGTTCTTATTAACAGAGTTAATATGAATGTTTGAGTCAACAAATAATGATGTAGAAAAATTTAAAAAAAGGAAAAATGAGTTGGACGTCTATGGATGAAACCATTTAAAATTATGAACAAGTTAATGAATGATGCCTATACAATCAAAAGTATCAAGATGGTCACATAATCAATAAAGTCCACACAAAATACTTAAAGTATTGGACTTAAAAATTTATAAATGAGAAAAAAGGTAAAAAAAGATGCATAAAAACTATAAAAAATAAAAAAATATAAAAAATTGATTATTATTATTCTTCTGGTGATGCATCTGGAAATTTTCCCACCTACCAGCCCGTGGAGGAAGGGAAAGACAATATTAGCGCAAGTCCTTAGTGAATGGCAGGATTTGGAAGGACTAGAACTAGATCTGCCATAATAGTCCCTATCAACAAGATGTTGAAACCCATCCTGGGGTTAGAACAGTTTGATTTAAAAAGTGCCATTGTGGTTTGTCCTGAAGTTAGTACAGGTTGACTAAGGAATCACTAGAACCTGTCCTGGGGTTGGTAAAGGTTGAATGGCAAGATGCCATTTAAACCTGTCCTGGGGTTTTTACAGGTGACTAGTTTAAGTTTATTGTGGGGAAGGCTGACCATGGGACGGACACTTCTGAATATGACTCAGACGAGACAAAACTTAGTACCAGGGGAGGCACCCCAGAGAAGCGATGCTATCTCTTGTTGCCAGCGGGAACGCCACTTATGGGAAGGGGGAGGGAACGTGTGTAGGGGACGTAGCCACTATTGAGCACGTGTGGAGGAAGGGGTCTGATTTGATGAACCAGACTGGGAACCAGGAGGAGACCAGCTGTCAGCGACGCGGTGGGAGATATCCAAACATCCACGCTTGAAAGTGATCCACCAAATGAGACCGGAATCTGTGGACAGCTTCAGGGAGGGTGGGGATGGATCCAGCGATGGCATCCAAGACAATCGTGTGGATAGTCCACATGGCGATTGCAACCACCAGAGCACGGAGGGAGGGTGGGAGGGGGAGGCCATTGATGAAGCAAACATATCTCTTGACAGACTGAAGGGATGTGTTTGATCCTGGCCTAGCAGACGTTGGACTTCGCGCCATATTACTTTAGAGGTGGGGCACTTCTCTAGGCGGTGAAACAGCGTTCCATACTGGCCACAAACGACACAGGATGAGTGTAAAGCATTAGAGCGCTCAGCTGTACAATACACCCGCCTCAGGCAGCGCCACACATGGGAGCGGATTTGAGGCTGCAACAGAGGATGGTGTGCGTATTTCCAGATAGTCTTTTGGGTCTCAGTGGAATAAGGGATGTTCATCATGTCCAGGTAGTCCACCCTGGATAGGACTTGGGGTCAAATGGGGATCACGCCATCATGGATGGGTAGCCCCTGTACCTCTTGTGTGAACTGAGGAGAGGTTCGGCCTCTTCAGGTTGTATGTCCACTAATACGAATTCTCCACTCTGTGCTTCGCATGGAGAGTAGGATTCATTTGTAGTGGGTTTTAGTCCCGTGAGGACCTGTGGCTGATGTGTGTGATGCGAGGTATTTCATCAGGGAGTGGGGGTTTGATGGATTGTTGAGGCCCAAGGCTCAGGAGAAGTTGGAGTGGGCCGCGCGGGACCAGTGTTGGGATGGGAGTGTAGGAGCAGTGACGGCCGCAATCCAGGTGCCCAGGATCTTGGCGGCATGGGCTTTGAAGTCAAGTAGGCCCATGCCACCATGATGATGAGGGCCAAACATGACCTCTAGCCGTACTGGTGGAGGGCGGCCTGACCAAAGCCAACCTTGTAGCAAAGCATACAGGGATTTGAAGAAGCTTGGGGAGAAGGGGATGGCATGGGCTCCGAACCAGACTTTGGATAGGAGCATAGAGTTGGCAAGAACAACTCTGCCAGTGAGGGTAGTAGGGTGGGCTCTGAGAGAGGCGATTTGCTTCGTCACGTTGTCCAGTATATGGCACTCCATTACTGCTGACGCATATCCACCTGCCTCCAACCACACGCCCAGATGGCGTACTGGTCCTATGGTAGGTCATGGCACAAAGGGG
>JAKSZP010016630.1:0-24457 GCA_022478985.1 Massospora cicadina | reverse complement strand
AATAGCCAAATAGTCACAGATAACATAATATGCAGAAATCCGGGTATCATAGCCAGGATTTATTGCCTGGATCACATGAATATACTATACAACCTGTAGACCCAAAGAAGAGTCTGGATATAACACTTCACTCAATACTTCAACCCAGGATAAGAGAGCATGTGTGGAGATGCATGAGGATATTATAATGCACAGCAGAACGGTCAAATGCAGCCCATTCTTTATGCACAATATGTGGTCAATATGGAATCCTAGTACACCGTTAGAACAATGTCTAACATCAGTGGCTATATGGAAAGAGGTCATGCGCCTATTCTGCCAAGGAAGTGGACAATCATTCAGTCTAGCTAAGAAAATGTTCGCTCTAAACATGGAGTCACTTATCCACCCATCCCTCCAGGTACTAATAGTAGCAATAGCACTATGGACGATCCATACAATAGTACTGGAATTTTTTACAGGAACAACGCCTAAAATCCAAGAAACCATCAATCGTTTTCATTATCACATATTGGAACATTTTGAAGCATAGTTGTTTAAAAACATGACCCCACATAACAGAAGGATAAACAATACATGATTCCCATATAGTTCCTAAAGATTGATTCTTTCCTTCACTCATGCTGCATCCAAGGATAAGCCAGCATAAAACCTTACCGTCCTAAACTTGGTGGTTCTGGAGACAACAAGAGGGGCGAAACCCTCTGGGGTGTCTTTAATTTCACAGTTAATTAGATTATCCCAACTATATCAGAAGTGATCTTCCCCTGGTTGACCTTCCCCAAATAAATAAAAAATTACCTGCCATTTTTAAAGTGTAATTCAAAACTTCAAAAGGTGGGGTACTGCATTGGTTCAGTTATACAAATGGATGGTTCACCTGTCAGCGAGAAGGGTGTATGCCAGGAGGAGGGCCTTTTTAGCAGATTGTGGCTTTTATAATGGGGACAAACATCTCCTTTGGCCCTAACGCTGGTAGAGCCTACCCTCAGGTCATGTGAAGGATGACCATGGGTTTTCTCCTTTCCTCAAGGAGGTTGGAAATCACATGCCAAGAGATTGTCTGTAAATCTCCTGTTCCCAGTGAGGTGGTGTGGGATGCACAGCTACAACTCCAGGGAACTAGTCATTAACAAGATGGTAAATAAGGCACTGCGGAGTATTCCTAAACAAAATAGACTCAGGGAAAGGGTGTACAACGTGGTATACAGTAGTAGATAGCAAATAAATAACAAAGCTCAAATGGACCCTAAAGGATAGTCCATATCCAAGTGGAGATTTGTACAGGAGCGCTAGGGTGTTTTGATCTGGAGGGGACCAGGACGACCCAGCGGTGCACCATATTTGGTAGATAATTTAGTTAAATTAAACTCACCAACGCTGTTAAAGACCTCCATGAGGAGGTCCAAGCACAGGTTCACCCAAGGAACCATATTCAAAAAAGTAAAGTAACGAGGAATTTATTCAATAGTAAGTCAAACAATGAGGAAAGTTGGTCTTATGAAACATATTTAAACCATGGAGCGAAATATTACTTGGCGGAAGTGGTTCTAAGCTTAAGCTCACCAATAGGTGCACGCTACCATCAGCATGAGTTCTATAATTTGAGATTGACCAAAGACAAGTTATAGTTTGTAATTGTACTCGACTTGATTTGGTAATATTGAAAATGGAACGTGTTTCAAAACCCTGTTCCTTGAGCACCTATAATGAACCGTTAAGATTAAGAATGTAGCTGGTGTGTTTTAACGCCCTGGCTGTAATGCCAGGCTGAGCATCACACACATTCCCAGTACCAATCTGGGAGTATCTTTTCTGTAACCAGCGTTGGCCCAGGGTATGTTTAAGGTCAGGGAGGCTTTCCAACCTAACTTTTTGTCTCCTGAAGACCAGCTTTATCCTTACAGTTAGGTACCCTCAATCATGTCATTAAGCCATGACAGCACAGGTTGCAGGCGTGGGGTGTTATTTCTTCCCAGGGTCGCTGATTTGCCACCTCTTCCCACTATTGGGGGTCCAATGCTTATATTCCCATGGTCAATGCTACAACTTTGGGGAGCAGGTTTAAATGAATCTGCTGGTGCCTTGTTGTCCCCAGCTGAAGTAATAGAGTCTGGATTTGTTCAGATGGTGGCGGACATGACCTATGCTCCCTTGGATGGACTGTGGTTGGTCTGACAGACACCTCTTCCATCCCTAGCATGTCTCACACCTTAGCAAAGAAATAGAATTAGGCTTATTTTTTTACAATTTAAGATCCAGTTGGGCGTTCACGTTACTTCTGTTGAAGCTCTTGTTGACAAAGTAGACACTGGGAACTTTGTGAGTTTGCAGGTTGCTCAGGGGTTGGACCTAAAATTGGACTTAAGGTCCTCAGTTTTAATTGCATCATCAGTTTTGATGACTTTCTATCCAGTATGGCGCCCAGTGCTATTTTTGGTATATAAGTTCAGTTTCTACAATTATTTACTGTGGTACCAGATTCGCTATTACCCAATATTCTGGAGGTTAGTTGGTGGCAGCGGCAACAGGTTTGTATTGACCTAGAGCCCAACCTTTTGTCATTCGCAAACTCCCACATGAGGGGCAAGATTCCATAATTCAGTACTTTTTCTCAAATGGATGTAGTGGGGTTGATTGCTTCAACTCCATCCCCCACAATGCTGCCATCGGATTTTCCCCTAGATTGGCCTGGTTCCAGGATATTCTTTGACATGGAAAAAGCTAACTGCCTCCCTGCCCACTCTGAGTATGATATAGCCTTCCGCTTGACAGTGAAAAAAATTAACATCAACTGTCCCCTAAACCCTTAACAGAGCAGGAAGACAAGGTCCTGGAGGTGCGGTTGAATGTTATGCTCGTGAAAGGGTGAATTTTAAGAATACCAAGCAAATAGCCTCTCTCATAGCCTTTGCTCAGAAGGCTGATGGCACCTTGTGGCCCTGTGTGGACTATGGGCATCCTAGTAGCATAAACGTTCATGATCCCTACCATTCCCCTAGAGCAGACAATTAGCCAGGCGATTTTTAAAATCCTGGGTGTTTTTGAAGCTCAATCTTTTAATGCATTCAATCAGATTTGGTTGGCGAAGAGGCAAAAGTGGCTTAAGACTATTTTTAAAGGAAGGGGGATCTTCCAGTTCCGCATAAGTTCTTTTGGCTTTATAAATGCTCAGGCCACATTCCAGAGGGTAGGAGACAATGTTCTGGGCAACCTTCAGTTCTCCTGTGCAGTGGCATATATCTACAATATCATTGTGTATTCTCCCACTTTTAAGCATCATGAGAAGCACCTGCAGGCGATGTTGACTGCATTTCACAAGGCCAACCTTTATGTTAAACCCTATAAGTGCTAGTTCTTCAAGGTTAGGTTATCTTCCTTGGTAACTTGGTACTGAAGGATTGTTACGCCATACCTCCTAGTAAGCTTGAGGTGATATTTAAGTGACCCACTTTCATGATCCAGAAGCAGTTGCGGAACTTCTTGGGCATGATAATATTTTTTAAAATTTCTCTCTATCCCTCTTGCAGCTGGCCGCACCGCTGCACCTCCTGACTTGTAAAAATTTCCATTTTTCTGGATGGAGGAGTACCAGCAGGTGTTTGACGCCATCAGGGAGGTGTTTCTGGTGTCTCTCATTCTCAGGCATGCAGATGCCACTAAGCCACCTTTTGTAGTGTGGATGCCTTGTCTGCTGCTGCAGGGGATAATATTAGTGCAAGAGCATGATGTTTTGGAACACCCAGTTGCATACTTTTCATGGAAGTTTATTTTGTCTGAAAATTACTTGGCCATCAACGATAAAGAGTTGGCTGCTGTGTCATGGTCACTTACCCAATGGTTGTACCTTCTCCAGGGTGCATGGCATGAGGAGACTGTGCAGACGGATCATCAGGCCCTTACCTATTTTCAAAAATCAAAGAAACTGGTGCATCGTCAGGCCCAGATGTATCATGACCTTTGTAGTTTAAATTTTAAATATGAAATTGTAAAAGGTACCTAATTATCCTTTTTATCTTTTTGAGTCACAACCCTTTATTGAGTTTGGCAGAGGCGGATGAGCAGGAGTTAACTACAATAATTTGGCTGGCCCAAATCCTAGCCATTGCTCCTCCCACAATCTCAGCAGCGGATTGGGCCTCAGATGGGCCTCTGGTCTCTTGGGTTTTGGCAGGTTAGACGGCTTTTATGGAGTGCCTGGAGTTGTTGAACCAGCTGGGGCTGCCAATGCATAAGCAATCCCATTATGCGTTGGCAAAGAGTGGAATTAAGTTTTAGTCAAGACTGTTAATGCTCCATTAACTCTGCAATGAAGTAAATCAGGCTCATCATGTCCCTCTGGCGGTGGGTCATCCAGGCATTAAAATTCCTAAACTTGGTGAATCAGGCTTACAACTGGCCATGGGATCCTAAAGGACATTCCAGTGAGGATCACTAGTTGTGATACATGTGCACAAGCGAAATCTTATTACTCCAGTCAAGAAGTCTTCTCCATCACTTGCAGCAGGCCAAGGGCCCTTGGGCCTCAGTATCTGTTGATTTTATTATTGAGCTCCTTAGCTCTAATGGGTACAATGAGATTATGGTCTTTGTATACTGGTTTACCAAGTTTTCCCTATATATCCCCTGATCATCCACTACTATCTTTGAGGAAACCGTCACCTCTTTGTGCGGCATGTCTTCTTGATGTTTGGGTTGACGCAGTAGATTGTAAGCAACCAGGGGCCACAGTCTACAGCACACTTCTAGACATCGCTTTTGGCTATCTTAAAAACTCAGTCATGCTATTCCACTGCATACCACCCTCCAGTCAGACGGTCAAATGGAGTTATTCACCCAGATCCTTGAACTGTTTGTTGGAATTTCAGTTGACCACATTATCTAACCTATTGACTGATTAAATTAATTTGACAATTGGTGGTTACAATCAAAATCTCAGCAATAATTGCCAACTAAAAGGTTTATCTTAATTCGTTAGGCAATCATCCCCACCAATATTAAGTAAGAATTTGATGATGGAACAACGCTTAATAGTCAAATTATTGCAGTGGGACAATGTAATATCTTGGCAATGTTCGCCAACTAAAGATATTCTCATCAGGGGATCATCTCCAATGGTATTAAGCAATAATTTGATGCAGGAGCAACACATGACAGTTGAATTATGGGGAGGCATTCAGAGAAAATGGATGGGGAGTCAATAGAAAATACATAGGCGTTTTGATACTTGTGGTAACTGATGTGATCATCATTGGGAAACACAACCTGAATAAATTGGTTTTGAGTTCCTAACGCCAATAAATTGGTCACCAAACAACCAAAGATTATGTTACATAAGGAAATCAAGGCAAGGATATCTACCATGATTTAGTTCCTAAAACTTGAGGGTCAATCCAATTTAAGGTTACAAGAAAACTGATTCTCAGTGTACAGCTGAAAAGGTATGCGCCAATTATACTATAAAAAACCCCCAAATAATCCTTAGTAAAAGTAGATTTTATCTTAGTAATAAATTAATTGTTTATACATTGGTTGTATAACTTACTCTTGGGATAAGAGTGCAAGGATAGATACCCTTAGGTTGTTGTTATCAAGTCTCTGATTGTCTCTACGTGAAGCGAATAGGAAATTGTTCCCTACCAGATCAAATATATCTTCAAGACGAAGAAGCACCTGTCTAGCGTTGGACCCTTTACTCAACGTGGCTTTTGGCAATCAACAATAATAGTCTTCATACTATTATTGCCCCATTTATTTATTTTATTCAATCAACGCAAATGGTCAAGGATCTATGCAGTTAAAATCAGGGCGCAAAAGCGAGCTACCATCAAGCGGCCCTGATTTTAACGCAGCATCTCTGGTGTTACACCATTGCCATGCATGATACCTGAGCGGATGACCTTCCTTTGTCCCAGTTTGCCTATAATAATACCTCTCATGCATCCACAGTGTTTTCGCCTTAGGAGACAATATTGGAGTATAACCCTTAATTTTCTCTATGCTATGCTTTCACCTGGAGGTACTTGAAGCGGTGGAACATGCACAGAAGACCTGGAGCACTCAATCCCCAATTTGGTAGCATATGACCAAAGCCTTCATAAATTACAAGAGGTTCACTGATTAAAACAGTCATCTTCTCATGAGATCACAGTGGGTTCTTCAGTCATGCTCAATACCTGCCACATGTGTATGAAGGCTCTCTTGCATAAGTTTGCGAGCAAATAGTCAGTCCTGCATGAGGTCATAGAGGATTTGAGGAATGGATCTTTTTGATTAGTGCTTCTCGCTCATTGGAAACAGCACCCTGTATTTCATGCTTCTTAGTTGTCACTAAAAACATGCCTCCTTCAGGCCCTGAGCTGATAAGGATTAAAGACTTGGCGGAATCAGAGGTGGATGGTATTTTGGTGTCCCATCACTTGCATCACTTGTTACAGTACTTGGTGGCATGGAAAGACTTACTATTGTATGAGAATATTTGGGTTAGTGCTTGCAACAGTGTCAATTGTTGCGAGTTGGTGGAAGACTTTCACGTGGCACACCCATATGCTCCATGTCTTCCACAGAAGGTCACCTCCATCTTGGCAATTGAGCTCCCAAAGGCGCACAAAAATGTTGTGCTGTCCCAGTTCCAAGTGGAGATGCTCCCCCATCCCAAAAAGGGATGGGTAATATAGGCCTTGGGGAACAACCCCTGTGGCTATATCAGGAGAAACTCCCATTCCAAACAAAAAAAGGAGTTAGCCAGTGACTGTCCCTCTTGTTGCCCTGGGAAATTTAGCCCATGTGGTAGATGAGAAAGTGGTAACAGCGGTTCCCCTGTGAATCGCGCCTTTTTCACCCATGTTTACCACCAATAAATTGGCGGGCAAAAACGAGAGGCCGTTCCAGGAGGTGTCAGAGGGTAGAAGCATTGCCAGTGTAAGGTAGTGTCATGGTTACATGACTCAATTGAAAGCACTTATTGTAGAGATAATGCTGGCATGAGGAGGCAAAAAGGGTAAAATTGGCAGGCCTCAATGACGTGGAGCATACCCTGGACCAACGCTGGGTAAAGGCAAGATATGCCCAAGTTGGTCCTGGGGTGCACGTGATGGTCAGCCCAGCATACATCAAGGCTGTTAAAATGCACCGGCTTTGCTATTAATGAGAATAGTTTGTTACGGTTGCTTGGAGAATGGGGTTATGCAACCCGTTTGATACATAATATGGAAAAATCTGGAAGAATTCAGCTATAATCAATAAGTTGAGTTCAGACTTAATCGAGCTACAGTACCATGGCTGATGGTAGTGTTTTCTTATTAGTTTGTTTGGCTTAGTACCATGCCCTCAAATTGATGATCCTTTCCCAAGTGTTTATTAATGATTCCTTAAGATCAACTTTGTTAGTCAACGTTTAATAAAATCCGTTGGTTTTACTTTTTTGCATGGTCCCTTGGAAGAACATGTGAGTGGACTTCCTCAAGGAGGTCTCAAAAAACATAGGATATTTCAATTTATCAAAAGCACAACGGAATCTGGTGCACAGCAGGGCCTCCCTGGTCCCCTCCAGATCAAGGCACCCAAGGACCATGACATCAATCTGAACTTGGTTATGGACTCCTCCTTGGGGTCCAATCAAGTTCTGTCATTTATTAGCTATCTGGTTATATATTTTGTGTTGTACACCCTGTCCTGGGTCCACTGTGCTCCGGCATCTTCAGAGGTGCCCTTTTTCGTATTTTACTGGCAACTAGGTCCCTTTTAGTGTGGCTGTGCAACTAGCACCGCCTTGCTGGGAACAAGGGAGATGCAGACACTTTCCTGACAGGTAGGGAACGCGGGTCCCCAGGATAAAGTTTTAGCATATTTGAGTTCTACCAGGGAGGTAAAGTCACATTCTGATAAAAGTAACAGCTGCAAGTTAGTATTGGGCGTGAAGTTGCCCATCCTCTAGGGGTTTCCAACAAATTTACAAATGAACCTGTCTCTGACAGATGCATGCGTGGTTAATACTTTTATGACCCAGTGGAGCCAGCCATATGTGGCCTGGCCATGGGTGAAACCTACCAGCTGCTGGAGGTGTTGTCATCATCATGCTAGGTGTGGCCACAGCAGCATGAATATTCTCGTCAATGGTTTTAATTCCAATATGCCCAATCAGATTGGATCCAAGTCAGTATTGAGAACCATTTCATGATTCTGATCCGCCAAAACTGAATTGTGAAATATTCTTAATGGCAGTGCACTTAGTTTCCATTCCTCATTTTGCAGGGATTTAAGCATTGGTCCCCAACAGGTACCGCTGTCACTCCATTTTCTTCCTTTCCATGATTTTAGTTTCAATAAAAATTCATAAAAAATAGTTAAATTTATTTGTGAAGTTCAGAGTTCCGTTGTACATTCAGTGACAATGATTTTCAATTTTAAAGCCCTGGCTAATCCTCATGGCTGCATTTTTCATTTTCCATCCATCAATATGGATGACTTCTAGGGTATTCTTCTGGGTTCTGGTTTTTCACTCAACTGGAGCTCCAGGACGGTCATATTATAATTATCAACACTCTTTTACAAAAAGTATGGCATAGTGCCAAGTAGTTATCAACAGATTTGTGGTCATATACAGCAATTGAGCAACCAAAATAAGTAGTCCTAGGACATTCTTTTGAGGAATATGCGTAATTTAACTCAACCAGCGGGCCAACAACTTATATTATGGACTGAAACTAATTTGAAGATACCATAAGGTCTTTAAGAGGCTATATTCATTCTGTTCTGCCAATCTAATTTGGAACTTGTCACTGAACCATGGCTTATTCTTCCCAACCATGAAAAGTTCAGGTTTATTAACTAATTTATATTTTTATCTTCTTCAGAAAAGTTGCATAAGCTGTTGCTTACATGGATTTTTATCAATAACTGGGTAAAAATATCCAATAAATCTTTAATTTAAAAAAACTTGGGCTGGATGGCGATGTAGACCATTCTGTTTGCGTGCTAGTCCCATGAAAACAACTTTTTGGTTAACTTAAGATGAAAAAAGACCAAGCGCTGGCCTTTTTGATGAGTATAGTGCCATTTTTATGGAAAAAAGATTTTGATTTAGTGTGCACAAGTTGTGCTACACCATATCAAACTTCAAATCAGCCGCTAATTTTATTACATCCTATTAGGCATTTAAAAGAGGCGATAATTTGTGAATAAAGATATTATTAAGCTTTTTCAACAAAAAATGATAATACCCTCTAAGAGTTTTTGGCCTCCCTTATATTAACTATTAAAAATAAGGATGTTCAATTGCTTGGTAATAGATTATAGAAATTTGAAATATTATCAAGAAGGATTCATATCCCTTACCTCATATTGATGATGTGCTAGACTGCTTATATGGCGCTCAATATTTTTCAACCATAAAGTTATTTGGAAATTGGCAGAAGAGCTTCCAAAATAAGAACAGGAAAAGTATGCTATGATTACTTCCCAGGTCTTTACCAACCCTTTCAGATGCTGCAAGGATTTTCAATGCTCTCACAAATTTTTAAAGAGCTATTAACAACATACTTGATGATTTAAAAAATTTGTTAAAATTCTAGTTTTTCTTCTGATGCACACATTTTTTCAGAATGTTTAACAAGAAATATGAGCCATATAGAGGAAGTCTTCCACCCCCTTGCCAAGGCTGATATGAAAATCATCTTGCAGAAGTGTATTTTCTTTTGAAAAAAGCTCAAATATCTGGGAGTTGTCATTAACAAGCATGTGCATGGCCCCAGAAAACAAAGATTGAGGCAATCAAATGGATTACATGGCTGAGTAACAATCATGACATTCAAGTTCTTTGATATGATCAGCTACTAGTGCCATTTTATTAAAAATACTAGTAAGATAGGTGAGCCATTTTATTCACCTTTTGAAAATGGTGTACAATTTGAGTGGACAAGGGATTGCCAATTAGCCTTTGACAAGTTGAGGTTTTCTCACTAAAGCACCCATACATATGTATATTGATAATCCTTTAGTATTAAAATGAACACCTATCTCAGCTTTTCTTTCTCATAACAATCACTTTTAGTTACTATGATTTGATTTGAACAGCAAATTTGGATAATAACACACAGGAAAGATGGGCGACTTTAATAACAAAAATAATACAACATGGGTGAGCGTCGCGGCAAGCGATGCACTTAACGGTGCAACTAAGGGCAAGAAACGCCCTGGAGGGCGACCAGGAACCCAATCTGCAAATAAGTTGCAAACTCAGACACCATCTGGGTTTATGGTATTTACTGTAAAGCATGCGCAATACATGTACATTCAATTTAACCAACCTTTGTCAAAGGTGGAACATGGGATCAGACTCTTCCTTGGGGATGAATCACTGACCCTGTGGGAGAAAACATGTGAGGCACAGCCCTCACTTTTCCCTCAAGCGGTGTACATAGCCACCAACAACATGGGCTGCAGCTGGATCGATATTGGTTTTGAAACAGCCAATGAAGCCAATACCACAGCAATATCTGCGTGGAAATTGCCCTCCCTGAGGGCAAAAAATTGTGCGCACCACGCGCACCAGATGGAACAAAGCAAAAACTTTTTTCATCTCCTTTGACTCGCTCCCCACCAACCTTCCTCATAAGGTAATCGAGGAGGAGCTCCGCAAAGGTCTTGTGGCCTATGGAGAAATCTGACAACTTGAATTACAGCGATTTTGCTTAATGCCCAACCTGTGCATGGGCAAAGCTATCGCTGTAATCAACCCCTTCCCATAAGTGGAAGAGGATTTATCCAGAATTCCCCACGCAGCAGAATTTCACTTTGCAGATGGGGGCCAGTTGGCTGCATTCTGAGTTACACCGGAATGCGCACCACCCATTTACAACCACTGTGGCTCACTGGTCCACAAGGAACATGCATGCCCTGTAAAAGAGGGCTTAATGGAAAATGATTTTTGTGAAGAAGCTATGGACGAAGATAATGAAAACTTCGCCAAAATGACTGATGGCCACCACCCATTCCGCTGGGGTGAAGATGGACTATACTCTATTGTGGACCCAGTTACAAGTAAACAGCGTAAAGCATCACAAAAAGCCCGCAAGAGAGCAGCGGCTGAAGCGTTGGCACACGCGGAATCCGCCATTAACCACGGACAAATTCAGGAGGATATTTCAGATATTCACTGAACCAACCAATCAGAACAATATGCCTAGGTCAAAAATTTTCACAGTAACCAGACTGAGCCACAAAGCGTCATCAGTCATGCACATACTGAGGAACAATGCAACTGCAATTTGGGTGAAAATGCGGTGCACAATGCAACAAAGTTGAACCTCAAAAATATAAAATCCAATCAACAACCTGCATCAAATCAACATGAGACCTGTGCAGGAAAAGTTGATGCAAATGCAAAAAACCGCAATTCCCTTGAATCATTGGTCAGATCAAGGGAACCAACAATGGCAGTGAAAGAGTTGGAGTACAGACGTGGAGCATGGCCGAAATGAGCTGCGGTGGGATAGGACCAGAGGGTCCTCCCAACCGCTCCTGAGGTGCCACGGGCACCTCAGTGTCAATAGGGACATTAAATATCGCGGGAGCCAGGGATCATACGTCCCAAGCCAAAAAGCTGGCATTCCTGCAAAAACCTCTTGTAGACATCTTGGCCATCCAAGAAACCCACTGCCTACAAGGGGAAGAAGAATCCTGGTCAACCAGGGTCGCACCATCACAATCAGTATGGACATCTCACTGTGGAGTGATAGTCCAAAACAACAAAAAATTTAAAATTACAAATTCATCATCACACTTGCATGGTCGAGTCCTGGTAGCAACAATCACATGCCAAGATGAGATAATTTCGTTAGCATGTATCTATGCACCGTGCACTGCAACTGAGAGAAAAAAAAATTTTGAAAAAATTTCTACCCTCACCCTCCCACCAGATATCATCATGTTAGGCGATTTCAACTGCTGGTATAACCCCAATACAGATTGATGGCATAATCCCAGGGGATACCCACCTGGACACATTGAATATCGCACAATGAAGGCATCTCTTGGCTTACAGGATTATCTTCTTCCCAATTCACCAATCCTTCCCCATATGACAAGACCCAACATACGTGAGGGACTGCTTATATCAGTGAGTCATATTGACCACATCCTCATCCCACAATCCCACCACTCAAGAATCTCCAAATTTACAACAAAAAAGATCAATTTTTCTGATCACTGATTAGTTATGGTGCAGTTAGCGCCAACCCAATCCCACACACAGGTGTCACCCTGGAGAAAGCTTCACCCAGAAAATATAATATTGCCAGATATATCTGACTGGGTTGAAAACAAGGCTACAAACCCAGAATTCACAGCCCCATTCACTTCAGATCCCATCAGAACATAGGAAAATTTCAAAAAAGATTTAATCAACAAAACCTGACATATTGCATCACACAAGTACACCGCGGACACAGCCACAATCAAGCGTACCTTGGCAGAACTAGACCACCTGGATAATAAATACTCCGAGATCTGGCTATAGCCGTAATTGGGGACGCAAATGGGCAGAAATTTCAGCCCAACTTAATAATCTCATCTTTGAACACCAACACAGAATCAAAGTATTGAGCAAAGGTATTTTCATAAAGGAAGGTGAAACCTGTTTGACATACTTTTTCCACCAATTCCACTCCCGCAGAAACCAGCCCATGTGCTCACAGGTCCGCAAGACCAACGGCACTGTGGCAACTGACCCTGAGGAGGTCAAGGCGGAAGTACACAGCTATTACACTGAATTATATCGCAATATGCCAACAGATCCACAAAAAATTAAATAATTTATTTAAACTGCCAAGATACAAAGTACACCACCAAATTACAATATACTATCTCTTATCACATGGGAGGAGCTTTGGGAAACAATTCGCGGTGCACCACGTAGGAAATGCCCAGGGCCTGATGGGATACCCTACAAATTTTACAAAAAATATTTTCAACAAATCGCCCCCCTCCTATTGGCGTCAATGATCCAGAGTTTGTTGGAAACACGCCTATTACCAGGAGGCCATGAATCCTACATTATAACCTTGTATAAAAAGGGTGACAAGTTGGACCTGGCCAACTGGCGCCCATTTGCACTCTCCAACACTGACACAAAAATTCTAACAAAAATTCTAGCAGCTAGATTAGGCGCAATTGCATCTGACGCCCTATCACCCAATTAGTTTGGGTTTATACCAGGGCGTTCAATCTGGAACAATATACACCCTGTTGCAAACATTTGCCAATCCAAAGCAACTGGTGCCCTGGTCTTCTTGGATCAGGAAAAGGCGTATGACCGTGTTAGCTGGCCATACCTAAAAGAATGTCTACATGCCTTCAAACTCCCACCAAGATTCATAAAATGGCGATGCTCCTAACAGAATCTGAAACCATGGCTGTATGCGGCCCTGAATTCCTAACAAACAAGATTAAACCACACAGAGGGCTCAAACAAGGGGATCCCCTCAGCCCACTGCTATACAATTTCAGCTTTGACCCGCTCCTCCGAGTGACTGACTCACGTCTCATGGGGATAACCGCACAAGGACAACCAACAGTCAAGATACTAGCCTTTGCAGATGACTGTGTAGCAGGTATAGCAAACAATGAAGATGCCCGACAGCTGGAACACACTCTAGATGAATACTCCAAGGTGAGCAATGCATCGCTCAACAAAAGAAGACAGAAATCATCCTCTCAGGAAAATACACAAACAATTGGGCCACAACATCAGAACCTCACACCAACACTCGAAGAAAAAACCCAATTATATTACCCTTTGCAACACCTCCCTACACCACTCCTTTCCGACACCTTAGAATCTGGCTAGAATCAGGGGGATATGCTAATGAGACAATGGAAAGTAACCTGTTACAACGGGTATCCAAACGCGTCGCCTCCCTCAAGGGAAGAACCCCAGGACTAACAGGACGAGTTACAGTTGCTAACTCGCTCATCCTCCCAATACTGTGGTACCAGGCCCATGCGATAGCCTTCTCACCTACCTTTATAACCTCAATTCGCGCGCTTATCCAGGGCTGGCTGTGGCCTGGCTCTCACCCTCCTATACGGATGGAGACACTATTTGGTCCACGCTCAAGCGGAGGCATGGGATTAATAGATTTTAATAGCCATGCCAATCACATCCTAGGTACCTGGATAAAGGAAATCCTTGCTACATACCTCCTGCAACAACATTGGTCCAGAGCAGCAAGGACTAACTTTGCACAGGCGCTCAAATTAACTAACCCACATAGTCCACCCAGACTACTTTCATACCTTGCCAAGCACCCTACTGCAACGGGTCCACATGGAACCTCCCCTCATTTTAAACATATCTTTGAACTATCCGCCGTATGGGATGGACCATAGAGAACATGGGTACTATACAGGGAAGGGGACGACCCAGCCCCCAATTTAAATTAAGAAACCCAGGAAACCACCCCCAGAGGGATATGCTCGCAACAACCCCAAGCATAGCTAGGATAGTTACCTAGATATTCTGGACATTCCCTATGATTTAACCACACAGAAAGCAATGTGGAAAATGACACACCACCCACTCCTACAACCAAGGATAAGAGCAAACGCCTGGCGCTGTTTGAGAAGGACCTATAGGATGGCGGACCGCTCCAAATCCCTCCACAAAACATGTGCAGTATGTGGAGGGGAGGGATCCCTACATCACCGCCTGGGAACATGCCCTCCAACCAAAGCTATATGGCAGGAAGTCGCACGCCTGCTCAAGATTCAAAACGAACAGGAATTCTCAATATCAAAGAGTATCTTCGCGCTCCAGATTGATTCACCAATCACATCTACCCTCCGCTCCCTAATAATACCCATTGCAATGTGGACAATACACACAATTGCATTAGATGCGTTCAAGGGCACGGTCCCAACCATTAATGGGATTATTAACAGATTCCATGTCCACTTACTATAGCACTTCCAAGCCTGGCTCTATGGATATATGAGACCAAGACAAAAAGCGCTCATAGAATCATGGTTCCCACTCTGGTTCCTCCACACAGACCCTTTCCTTCACACCTGCTCCAAAGCAGGGGAAACCCCCTCAGAGTAGTGCACCAACCCCCCATACCTGGCAGTCCCGCTGGCAACAGGGGTAACTTGAGTACCCTGGGGTGCCCAATTTTTATATTTATTAGTTATTCTCTTAGTTTCACATATATTCGGTAATGTCTGTCCCCTGGTCAGCTTACCTCAGTTAAATAAAAAATGAACACCTATCTCACTGCCGTTGGTCAGTGTTACCACAAGCTGACAAAGAGGGAGTTAAGCACCATGTTTCTTATTGCAGCCAAACGTTGGATGATCATAAAAGAAACTAAATGGTAACTAGGAATAAGTTCCTGGCAGTCATCTATACTTGTTAGCATTTTCAGTATATGTCCACAGAGTGCATTTTAATGTAGTGACTGACCATAATTCACTTTGCAGGTTGCAAAATATGGATGAGATGGAGGGCGGCTGGCCTGATGGGCTTTAAAATTACAAGCCTATAATTTTGAGATAACACCGCCCAGTTTAAGATATTAAAACGCCAATTGTTTATCTTGAATGCTACTGTGGCCTTAGTGGCCAATTCAGACAATAAATTATTTAGTAAGATTCTAATACACCAATATTAAGTTAAACCCACATAATTTCAGCGCTCCTTTGAGAGTTCAAGGAAGAACACTATGGGCAAATATGGGAAGCTTTATAAAATATTTTATATAACCAGCAATTTTTAATACGTTGACCAATGAAGTGAACCAATATTTTTGGGGCCCACAAGTTGATAGTACATGGGTGTTTCAAGAAGACGCTGAGCTGTTGAAACAGAACAACTATTGAGAGTATCGTCATTTTAATATTAATGAGACCCTTAGCCGTTATAAAGATTTTAAGCTGAAGCACCTCACCTTAAAGCCAAATTATATATTAATTAAACCCAATTTCTCATGGCACAAGGTTTCTTCTAAAGTTGTTGTCCCTTTGCTAATACATATGGCAATTCAAATATATTTTTGTGGCCATTGATCACTTCACCAAGTGGGTGGAAGACAAAGTGATCAAAGACTTAGGTGTGATGAAAACAGCTAAGTTTATTCTTAAGAAATTTTATCTATTGCCAAGGTTTCCACAGTTTCCTTTAAAAGTTAATGGGACTAACTTTGCGTCTCAAATTACTGTTAAACTCAATGACTCAATGGCATATTCGGGGTATTGTCTACGCTCTATCACCCTGAGACCAGCGGCACCATAGAAGAAGTAAACAGTACTCTTGTTGGTAACCTATATAGGCTAATTACTTCTAAGGCGTCCAGTTGGAACCTCTTCTTGACCTCTGCTGTTTTTGAATATATCACTTATAATTGGTAAAGGGACACTCACTATTCCATTATTATATGATAAACATCCTGTGCTATCCCCAATTTTTTACTAGTGTATCAATGGAGAAAACATGATTTTCAGCAAATATATGAAGAAACTATACAGACAAATATCTGCTGCAAAGCAAAGCTAACTCTAAAGCGATGGCTCAGGAAATTAAGTCAAGGACTTGTGATAATAAAGATTGATGGACCTTACCTACCTTTGCTTTAGGTTAATTGGTCTTATATTATGATATTTATAGCTTTAAAAGGATTATTAAATTGGAGCGCATGTGGAAAGGACCCTTAAAGATCATTGAGATGACATTCACTGATGCCTACACTCTGAAAGATCCCACTAAGAGCTACCTTGTTGATTGGGTGCATGTTGTCAGACAATTACAAGTCAAATATATAAAAAGGAGCTTCAGAGGTAAACTATGGAAAGATTGGCCAAAAGACCATGGTCAATTCCTGGTAGAACCCCTCTAATTGGAGTAACACTTTTACTAGTACTTCTTGGTCAAATACCACGAGTTCAATTAGTCAAATTGCGCCAACTATGCGCCAAATTCAGGAGAATTGATCGGAGGCTCCTCCCCAGGCCACATCTAATTTAGTCCAATCTACCTCACGGAGACTGGCCCTTTTTATAGGGTCAAAGGGGGTCTAGCAAGCCGAAAATATTTTCCCACCTTCTGATTGGTCTAAATTTATTAAATCCCTTCCTCGTAGGTTCATCTTCCCAGTTTTCACTTCCCCATCTTCCCTTGCATTAAAGCGAGGCAAGTCTCATCCAATCTGATAGGTCAAATCCCAATATTCCCTATTTTGGACATTAATAAGAAATCCAAACTTCAATCCTTGACATTTAAATACTAGCATCAACTTATTAAGAGGGTTCGCTTCTTGGCTCCAGTATAGCAACTAATAAAACCTATAAAAAAATAGTATTTTGTTTTAGGTGTAGTTTTAACATTCTTAATTATAAAGTGGTTGACAACCCCCCATTTAAATATCCCGCATTAGAGAACTAACTTCTCCTGCAAATTATTGTTGGAATCAGATGTGAAACGCATTAGTGAGCAAATAAAACCATGAATTCCAACAAGTGGTGCACACTAAATGGGGTATTACACCACAAAAATACTATCAAAAAATGGAGGGTGCTGGGGTGAATAACCCTCAAAACTTCCCCGCAGCTTCTAAATCCCAGCTAGATGCTTTAGCCCAACAGCTAGCCAGCGCCCTTTTACATCTTAAAACGCTTAAACAGCACATTTTCAATCCCCTCATGAAACTCCCACCATTCACATACCCCCTCTCAGGGACAAGTTTACCCTTGGCCAGGGCAGCATTGCATCCTTCCTCTTTGTGTATGAATCTGCGATGGAAGGAGCAACTTACCACAAAAATTCAGAACAATCCTTCCTTGCTTGAGTCAGATGGAGCAGGAGATCATGGTTCTAATATGGCCACACTTACCACCTGGGCGGAAGTAAAACAAACGCTCATTGAAGAATTTGGCTCCTCACAGAGTTTACAAAGGCAGAAGCAGGCCTTTATATGCCTTAGCCTGCAAGAGGGAAAATTGATCCCCTCTTTTGTTGAGCGATTCTATAGTAAAGCTCAACTCTGTTGCTGGCCAAACTGCTTCCTCTAGATGATGCTATTGCTGCTATTGTGGCTAGCTTGGCGCCTTATACCTATTTAACAATGCTTATCTCCGCTGTCAAGCGCATCTTCTAAACTGTATAGGATATTAAAGAAGCTCTTCTAGCAGTGGCTGAATTCCATGAACTTGAACTTCTACAAAGAGTTCCAAAGCGAGAACCAATTCTGACCCATCCAGCCTCTTTTGTAGCTGTCTCCCTAGGGAACCCAGCTTCCACAGAGCTGCAGAAATAAGATACTCCTCCACCAAGTGAGGATAGCCCACAACTACTATCAGTTATAGGGCAGCGCTCCATATCAGCTTCAGTTTCAAAAATCAGCCGATGAAGTCAGTTATCACTTTGCCTTGTTCTCCTTTTCCAAGCGGTCTACTAGGGTGAATAAAATATCACCTCCCTCCAAGACGCTGTCTCAATCCCCTCAGCCTCATCTCAGGTTGCCCCTAGTTCAAAACCTGCAGTCATGGGGCAGCCCAAACCTGTCACTTCTAAGGCAAAAGTCAAAGCCATTACACTTCCAACGCCTCCCCCAAAAGTTGGTGCAGCTACGATGCTACCTTCAAAAGAAAAAGGTAGTTAAGCGCCAAAAAGCCCTCCACTGTGAGAAAATCAAGCCAGTTTCTCAGTCCTCTTAACAACTCTTTGAGGTGCATTGACAATCCCTCTGATGACGAGTTTGAAGGGGGTGGTGAAGATGCAGGCTACTATGTCTTGGGAGTTCTAATGGAAGTGCATATTCCGGATAGGTTGAGGCCTGAAAGAATTGATTTAGCCAGGATACCACGACACTCCTATCTCCAACAGATGTTGAGGTTTTCTGAGGTGATCAATACTGCCAGTGATACTGAACAGCTTATTGGTACAGCGATCTGATCTACCCAGCAGGTTCATAACCTCCAATCCATTAAAGATAAATACCCTACGATGGCTCAACGCCTTACCTCCTCTCTCCATTTAGAGGAGGTTCTCGCCCTCCACCCTAATTTTGGTAGCACAATAACTAAGGTAGAGGTTGTCATCAATAAGGTACAAGTTCTAGTCATCCTTGATACGGGTGCTCCAGTGAATGTAGTCTCTTCAAAGCTCATCAATAAAATCAAGTTGACGCCTGACCTGGACAATTCCCACAAGTTTGGAACTGCAGGTCCCAACATCATGCGAGCTATTGTAGCCTACTCTTCTCTACCCATACGTATTGGAAATCTCCTCCTGTCTGCCACCACTGTGCCATTGTAAAATAATACATACGATATACTCATTGGGACGCAAATTTATGATTAAGTATGATGTAAATATTTATCATGAAACAGGGATTTCTCTCCCTTCTAAATTACAAAGTTCCCCTAATATTTACCAACGATGAGTTTAAGAATGAAAGAATTCACATGCGTAGTTGAGTACCCTTCTTCCGCCCTTATCCTTACTTATACCACGTCAGGAAAAAATGAAGAAGCTTCCTGATTCTGTGGATACTTCAAAGGCCATTCATTGTATGCGTCAGAGGAGGTAGTAGTAAAAGCGGGTGAACAAAAGGTGATAGACACCAAGATTACTGTGTGAATCCCCTGCAACTACCTACTGCATTTAACAAGCATTGATGGGATAATTCCTTTGGAACCTTGGGTGTTGCCAGGTATTCTAGACCCTGGCTACCAATGACCCATAAATCTCCTGCTGATGAATTTTACTAACAATTTCACGGTTGTAAGGAAGCATCAGGAGGTTGGAAAAGCCCTTCTGATTTCTATTGAGGACATCTGACAATTCCATTATATTGGGTCTATGTTAGATATGGGACTACCTACAGATCAATTGATATACGCTATGCCCCACGTTCAAATTTCTGATTATCTAAACCCCGCTAAGCGTAATAACGTTCATTCTTTACTGGAGTTCTATAGCGACATCTTCTCCAAATTTGGTACTGATTATGAAAATATGAAGGGTTGGACTCATAATTTGACATTGGTGATGCTCAGCCTATTTGATCCAATCCTTATCAGCAATCTAAGGTTAAGAAGCTCCAAATGAGGATGGAGCTGATACAGTTGCTGAATGTGGGGCTGCTTGTGCCTTCTCAAAGCCCTTGGTCATCCCCTCTCCTCCTTATAAAAAAGTAAATGGAGGTCATTGGGTGGTTATGGAATACCATAGATTGAACAACTTCACAAAGAAGGATAGCTATCCTATCCCCTGCATTGACGATGCCCTAGACCAACTCTTCAACTCTAACTACTTTTCCACTATGGACTTGGTTAGCAGTTATTGGCAAATGGATCTTTCTCCCCAAGGTCAGAGCAAAGTGCGCTCTTATTTGCAGTGAGGGTCTCTTTCAAACTACCAGACTACCACAAGGGCTGTGCAACACGCCCACCACTTTCCAGTAAGAAACTTATCATATCTTGCAGGATCTAAAACTAGGCTGCATCATCGTCTATCTTGATGACATCATGGTGTTTTCCAAGACCTTTAATGAGCAGCTTACCCACTTGAAAGAAGTGATCCAATGCATGTAGGTTTCTAACATTAAATTGAAGTCATCCAAATGTACATTCTTCCAGAAAGAGCTGTATTTCTTTGGACACACCATCTCGCAAGATGGGATATAACCTTTACTAGATAAGGTCTCAGCTATATCCTTGATGCTGACGCTCAAAACCCTCCATGATATCCAATTATTCTTGGGCATGATGGGGTATTACTATCAATTCATTCCTAAGTTCACCCAGCTCAGTGATCCCCTTGTCCGTCTCTTGGCTAAGAACACTCCATTTCATTGTGGTGTGGAATAAAAAGCTGCGCTTTAGACCCTGAAGGAGTTGTTGCAACAACGGCTAATCCTCCGCCACCCTGACTATGGCAAGCCTTATATGCTGTTCACGGATGCCTCTGATTACGCCGTTGGAGCTATCCTGGCTCAATTGGATGAGAACGGGGTTGATCACCCTGTGTCCTACTTCAATAAAGTGCTCTCCAAAGCTGAACGTAACTACGGCGTCACTGAAAAAGAGTGCCTTGCTGTCATTCTCTCTGTAAAACACTACCACCCCTTCTTATATCTGGGACTTCCTTTAAAGTGGTTAACGACCACGCATCCTCAAAGTGGTTGCAGAATATGAAGGACCCTAAGGGACAGTTGGCTCATTGGGCGTTGAAGCTCCAGCATTATGACATGGAGATTGAGCAATGTATGGGAACTAGACATATGAATTTTGATGGGTTGATGCGGTTGCCTGCCCTTCATTTAGATAATAGCGATGATGAGAGGCTACATGACCTCCTGATGACTCCCAATGCATGGGGGGATGAGGATGAACCTTTGCAAAAGATGCTAGCTTGGCACTTCTACAATACCAAAGTGGAAAGTGGGAAGTTGTACAAGAAAATAGGGGTGAACTGGTTGTCTATCTCCGGCCATCAGAGCGAGTACCTATCATTTTGGAGTCCCGTTCTATTTTAGGGTATAGTGGAGTTTCGAAGTCATATGAGTAAAAAAGAACGCTATTACTGGGAGGGCTTCATGGAGACCATAATCGAGGTCCTGGACGCCTGCCTAATCTGCAAAAAGCAATCAAGTTTCAAGACCCAGTATCAATACCAACCCACTATGCCTCAATAACCCTTCCACACCATAAGCCTCAACGTGGTTGGCTCTCTACAAAAAAACGGGTGGAAATCGATATATCTTGGTAGGGATTGATCACTTTACCAAATGGGTCGAGGCTGTGGCTCTTCCATCTCAGATGGCCAAAGCCACTGCCACTTTACTCCATCAGTATATCTTTACTCGACATGGTTGCCCCCGAGTTTTGCTCTGTGATAATGGTAAAAACTTCATCTCCTGAGTGTTGAAGATCCTAGCTACCTCCATGGGCACACAACAGCTCTTTTCTGCCCCCTACAACCCTTTGACCAATGATACCGTGGAAAGATTAATGGGACCCTGGTCTTAATATTAGATAATAAGTCCACTTCAGACCCTCTCCACTAGGATCTCTACTTAACAGTGCCCTTATGGACTACCAGATAAGCTATTACTGGATCCTCAATTTGTCCCCTTTCAGTGTGTTGTATGAACAAGAGCCTGGAGTACCAGCTCTACTAGTCAGAAACATTTTCACTGACAGAATTGAACCTGAGCAATCCATGAAGAAGTTGTCCCAGCACATCATTCAGTTACAATCTGAGGCTATGAACAATTTGGCCAAAACTGCCATAGAAGAGGGTCAAGCCGCTAATGAGCTCTGGCCCCCTCTTCCTTCCAAGTATCTGACCTGGTGCTTTACTACCACAATTGTATCACCTCTAGAAGGGAGAAACATGGGTCTATTTGGGAAGGACCTTTTTGATCACTTACAAGAGAGGGGAGGAGTACTCCATTAAATCCCTTGCTACAAAAGTTACTATCAGCTGAGTTCATGGCTAATTCTTGCAGCCTTATTCTCCCCCCCAAACAGCCTTGAAAGGGATGATGTTGGACAATTACAATTCTGATGTATAAAAAAGAGTAGTTTGGAGGTAAACAATGAAAGATCAGCCAAAAGACCCTGATCATTTCCTGGTGGAACCCCTCTAATTGTGGTAACACTTTTACTAGTGCTTCTCAGGCAAATACCACGAGTTTGTTTAGTCAAATTGCACCAACTATGCGCCAAATTCGAAAGAGTCCATCGTAGGCTCCTCCCCAGGCAACATCTAATATAGTCCAATCTACCCCACGGAGACTGGCCCTTTTTATAGGGTCAAAGGGGGTCTAGCAAGCCGAAAATATTTTCCCACCTTCTTATTGATCTAAAATTATTAAATCCCTTCCTCACAGGTTCATCTTCCTGGCTGTCACTTCCCCATCTGCCTTCACATTAAAGCGAGGTGAGTTTCAACTGATTCAATGGGTAAATCCCAATATTCCCTATTTCAGACATTACTAAGCAATCTGAACTTTGAGCTTCTACTTTTAAGTACTGCATCAACTTATTAAGAGGGTTCAATTCTTGACCCCAGCATTGCAACTAATAAAAATTATAAGAAACAAACTTTTATTTTTAGTTGTAGTTTTAACTTTTTAATTATAGTGTGGTTGAAACCCCCCTATTTAAATATCCCACAATAGAGAACTAACTTCTCCTTCATATCTATTGTTGGAATCAGGTGTGAAAAACGCAACAGCGAGCAAACCAAACCATGAATTCCAACACATGTGAAGCTCCTAAAAAAGTATTAGCAAAAAGTTGGAAATACTTTCAGGTTCTCAGCAACCTAATCTCTCCCATAGATTTTGTTCCTGGAATTTTGATCAAGTGAGGGGGGTTAAATGTTGTAATTTGTTTATCCAACCTATCTATATATTATCTAATTACTATTCAATCTTATCATTATGGAGACATGGGCTTCAATAATATGGCTGTAACGTCAATTTTAATTTTTTGGACCAATTTTCTCTAGATTACCTTTTCCTTAAACCCCCATTTTCATATGTAGTTGCTAATTGATATTATATATTTCTATCATTTACCTTTGCCTCAGCACCTCCAATTGTTAACAATTACAGATAAAGATTGAAACCCTTATCCCCACCGGTGAACCTCTCATTTCCCTAATACCTCAATCACATTATCCACCAAACTGGTTTTTGTATCATCTATTATTCTATTATTTAATACCATTTTTTGCCATGTGCTGGCATAATCTTTATTAATATGTTTACTATTATTTTCTTCAGTTGAATGTCCAGGTCTGAGTTCTATTAAGGGTTTTTGCTATTCTAATATAATTCAACTTAAGGTCCATGACCAAGTAGCCTAGTCTCCCAATTTTTATGAAAGTGACCAAAATTCCTTATTACTATTAAGTTATTATATATATACACCAGTAGGAATATGTTTCTAAGGAGCATATCAGGAGGAGACTGCTAATGTGAATTGAACTTGTTTTTACTATAGTTAGTCAACAGCTGAAGACTATCTTTACCAAACTCACTGTGAGACCTTAAGTCACTGTAAGTATCTATTATAATGGTGCACTCTCCCTTCAGTTTTAATAAAACCTTTTTTAAATATATAGTTTATTTTATGTTTTCAAAGGGCACTGTCTTCATACAGTATCTTATTTATATAATTTCAAATATACCGGTGCTGTTATAAATTGGTGCCTATGCACCAGTTATAACAATGGATAAGGCCACCAATATAGATGATAAGGGCTTCTTTTGCTTGGATGAAGACATTGTGGAGTTCAGTGAATGTAACAATATTGGTGCAGATGATTTTAGATAATAGGTCCGCGCTAGCACTACAACATTTTTATTAGTTTTGTTGGCTTTCTTGTACATATAAAAAAGTTGCAATTATGAATAAGGGATAATCTAGATGGGATATTGGGAGGAGCGAT
>JAKSZP010016629.1:0-24505 GCA_022478985.1 Massospora cicadina | reverse complement strand
TTTTCTGAAGAAGTTCACGTCAAATCTTTTTGAGAAGAAAGTGCCACTGTACAAGAAAAGTGAAGAAAAAGTGCTCCATTGATCTCCAGTTTTGCAGGATGCTTTCCAAGCGGTAAAGTGCACCCTGTTGTCCACGTCCATCCTTCGCCATGTAGACCTCATAAAAGAGCTCATTGTGGCCACTGATGCCTCCAAGTTTGCCATAGCAGCGGTTTAATCACAACTAGTGAAGATTTTATATGCATTTGTTGGGATATTTTTTGTAGAAGATGTCCCTGAGTGAATTAAACTACGCCATATATGACAAAGAGTTATTATCAATGGTTGAGGTGCTTACATTTTGGCATTATCACTTGCATGGTTTATCCCAACCATTCCGTGTGTGTACAGATCACTGTGCCTTATTGTACTACAACGCACCTCATGTCTTAACCCCATGGCAAACCTTCTGACATGAGTCCCTAGCCTAATTTTTGTTTTCTTATGAGTTTACTAAGGGCAAGGAGAATGGTTTGGCGGACGCTTTGAGCTGAAACCCTGCACTAGTTCCCAATCCTAAAAAGGTAGAGGTTCATAATACCCACTTGATGATTCCGTCAGGTGCAATTGTTTATCAACTTCCTCCTCGGCCCACAGGCCAGCGCTTGCTCATCTGGAAAATGCGGTGGAACATGGTATGTTTAGAAAGGCAGTCCTTTCAGATCCTTTGTCAGCCGCATATACTATGGTCCTTACCAAGAGAGAGTTAAATCAGGAGGACATTACCAGGGGTTACCATGTGAAGAATGAGATATTGTTGTTTTAGGGGCGCCTATGGGTTCTCGCTGGACCACTCCACCTGGAAATTATCTGAGACCATCATGACAGAATCACCGTTGGGCATCCTGGGAAGGCGAAGACTCTGGAGCTAATTTGCTGCACTTACAATTGGAAGGGATTAGCTGTGAAGGTGGCCAGGTATTGTAAAGAGTTCCTGGTCTACAACCAAATAAAATCGAATTGCCAGACAATAGCAGGGTTGTTGTTATTAGTTCAAAAGGCTGAAGGGCCTTGGACTTCATTATTGGTGGATTAAAAGTGGAATTATTTGCATCTGAGGGTTACAATGCCATCGTGGTAGTGGTGGACCTTTTTTCGAAGTTTTTCCACTTTTTCCCCTCAAGAACCATCGTAACCGCGGCAGAGATGGCTAGGCTCTTTGTCTCCAACGTGTTTGCTCTTCATGGGGTCCCCCAAGAGATAATTAGTGATTGGGGGCCCCAGTTTACTTCGATCTTTTGTGAAGAGCTGTGTAAGACTCTTCAGATTCATCCCTGCCATTCAATTGCCATATTACCCCCAATCAGATGGGCAAATTGAACGAATGATCAGTGCGTGGAACAGTTCCTGCGGTGTTACACTTCCGCAGATCGTTCAGATTTAGCTTCTCACCTTCTCATTGCCCAGTTTAGCTACAACAACACACAGCATGCATTTATTGGTTGTTATTCTTTTTAACAACCATGTATTTAACCCCGCCTTCAACATGGAGCACAGCTGTGGATCCAAAGTCAAAACAGTAGTGGACTTTGCCAAGACTATAAAGAAAGTCCGCCAGGGGGTTTCACGACCTTGGAGGCGGCAATGTGAGTTTATAAGTAGAACGCTGATGAAAAGGGATGGGTAGATCCTGCGTACAAGGAAGAGGATCTCGTGATGCTTGATGCTTGGAACATCCATATTAATCAGCCATGCAAAAAGCTGTAATTAAAGAGGATTTGGCCTTACCGCGTTGTCAGAAAGGGGTGTCACACCTCATTCCAGTTGGATCTTCCCCCTCTTTTCATATCTTTGCATTCTTTCATGAAAGAAAAACTGATAATGAATGAGAATCCCCCACCAGAGACCCGGAACCTTGTCTCATGGATGGGCATCAGAGTGGGAAGTGGTGGAGATCAAAGACTGCCGCAGAGTAAGAAGAAAGCTTGAGTACCTAATACCCTGGAAGGGTATGATTTGGGGGAAAACATTTGGCTACAAACACGTGACTGTACCCATGCCCAAGATCTGATCAATGGTTTTCATGAGCGTTTCCTTGAGGCTGCAGGACCCAAGTTGCAGCAAACCATTGCCGCCATGAAGCCGGCCCCATCCCACAAGTTTTTTTCCTTTAAAAATCTCCTGGAGGGGGGTGGAGCCTCAAAAAAACGAGAGGGTAATGTCATGGCTCCATGACATAATTGAGGGCATGGATTGCAAGGACAAAGTTGCACGTCAGGAGACCAAAAAGATTAAATTGGCGGGCCTCCATGACCTTAAACATACCATGGACCCACGCTGGGTACAGCCAAAAGTTGCCCAGGTAGTCCTGGGAATGTGCGTGATGCTCACCTGGCTGGAGTTACAGCTAGGGCGTTAAAACGCACCAGTCATGTTTTTCAATCTTGAAAATTTGTTATGGTTACTGGAGGAACAGGTGTTCAAGACCCATTATAATTTTAATATTACCAAATCGGGTTGAGTCCAATACAATCCATAACTCAGTTCAGTCAATTTTGAGTTATGAGACACTGTCCAATTGCAGCGTGCATATATTAGTGCACTTATACTTAACACCACTTCCGCATATTGATGACTCACTCCCCATAGCTTATGTATGTTTCAATGAGATCAACTTTTCTTGTTAGTTGACTTTCTAAAAATTAATTCTCCGTTATTCTATGTTTTACTGAAAATATGGTTCCATGAAGAGCCTTTGTGTGGACTCTTTGAGGAGGTCTCCAATATTTTTGGTCACTTTATTTTATCCAAATTAACTACAGTACCTGGTGCAGCTCTGAGACGCCCTGGTTCCCTCCATATCATTCACCCAAGCACCCTAGCGCCGATCTCCAATTTACTATGGACTCCCCTTTGTGATCTAAACAAGTTTTGTTGCTTATTAATTATCTAATCCTGAGTCCACTTTGTATACCTTGCCCTGGGTCCCTTCTACTCTGGCACCCTCTGCGGTGCCCTGTTTACCATTATGCTAATGGCTAGTTCCCAGGCGGTGTTGTTGTGCATCACGCACCACCTTTTGGGAACAAGAGAGTTACAGAAAATCTATTGACAGATATCCCTCTTCCTATGCACAATAGAAAAACGTAGTTTTGCAATATGAGAGCCCACCTCATTAGTCAGCCATCAGGATCCCTTATTTGCTGCAACCATTTCAATGACGCATGATGGTTATAACTTTGAAGTGATTTCATATAAGTAATTACGGAAAATTTTTACTGGCAAGAAGTACTTCCAAACACTCCAATTGGTAATGCTATAATTCCTTTCCTCCATAGTTAAAGAATTACAAAAGTACTCAATAAGATAGTTAATATGGTTAGAATTTAAGCTGAGCTAGTATAGCTCCAACCATAACACTACTAGCTTCCTTAAAAAAGAAGGGGTTCTGAGTTTCTGATGAATTACCACAGGGGCAGCCCACTAAAGCTTTTCATAGGGAATCAAAAGATTGTCGCTGGATGTCTACCAATGGAACAGAACTTCCTTGGGACATAAAAATAATAAAAGGGCCCACCAAGCTCCACAAATTGAGATATGAACTAATGATTTTACCCACCATTAATAAAAAGACTTGTACATCACGTAGACTATTGGGTCAAGACATAAACTGAATACCAATGACTTTGTCAGTTAAGGGAGAAATTCTTTCATGATCAACCTTATGGACCAGTTTTTTCATCTCTCTCTGGAAAATCTTTATCTAGCAGGTTTCAGCTCTATGGACGCTGCCCTATTATGATTGAGGACCTCTTTTAAGTGCTCCACATGTTTATTGAAAAGTTTAGGATAATATCGTAACATCATTCAGATAAACTGGTACAAAAGACATATCAAGGTCCCCATGCATACCATCCATTGCCCTCTGGAAGGTAGTGGGGGCGTTACAAACCCCTGAGGCATCCGACTTGGCTCAAATAGACCTTTTCTGGAGCTTAGCACATATTCTCCTATCTTCAAGTGCAATTTAATCTGCTAATATCCGCTGGCTAAATCCATGGCCAAGAAAAACTGGGATAATGTTAACATCTGGAGATTTCATCAATGCTAGGCAAGTGATAGCTATACTTCCAAATAACTGCCATAAAGCGCCTATAGTTCATCATGAATTAATAGCCTTTGTCTTTCTTATGAACAAGTAGGAGTGGAGAGGCCCATGGGCCTTAAAAAAGTTTTTAGAAAGCCTGCTTATAAATAAAAGCTTCTGTTATTTGGCCACTTGAGCCTCTTCTTTAATTTCTAGTAGGTATGGCCCAAATAGGTTGAGAGCCACCAATATGTACCTTGTGATTAACCATTTTCATTACCTTGAAAGCATTTGGGACCTTAGGAAATACTTGTAAATTCCTCAATTAGTCTTACCAACATGTGTTACTTGCTAGTAAGTGAGTCACTGATTGTTACCTCCACTCAGGCTATGATGGGTGGTTCCTCAAGTCATAGGCCAGATAGAAATCCACAGACAGAGATGACAAAACTTATTTGGTAGATGTAGCATAACATAAGCTCTTGGCTGGTTGCAAGTCTTGGTTATGGGTTGATCAGTGATGTTGGCTACCAATCTGGTGATGGGACCACAATAACAAGGTCAAAAATACTGGACAGGCCAGAGTTTTAAGTATTGGTGGATTAGATTCCTCAATAAGTTCTAACAAGTGAGCCACTGTAATAGTAGCTTGAATCCCCTTTTCCACCAATACTTGGGACTGAGGTAGAAGAAAACGTTATTCACCAAATGTTGGGTATCCCTATGAGTTCCCTCGAATGAGGTAGAAGGTAATTTGACTTTTGGTCCCAGAACACAGTATTTCAATTTCTCGAGGGTCTTTGATTGCTCCAGTAAGCAACTTCATGATTCTCTTCTCCCTTTCTCCTTAGATATGTTCATAATAGCTAGAGGAGCTCTATACTCCAGTATGGAGAAGTAAAGGTATTGTGAATAACCTTAGTATCAAAGTCAACTAAGAACTGCATGCCAATATGGTACCCATAATTACCAAAATTCTAAGAAATTTTCAGGGGCAAATGCCACTAGAGATCTTAAACATAGGGTAACAATGAGTAGGCACCAAGATATCTATTGCATGAGGGTCCTGCCATTACATAATCCAGATTATGACTATGATCAAGAGCGATCTTAATACGCTTCATCAGTCAAGAGGAAATGACATTAATGGGAGAACTGAGATTAATGATTGCCAGAATTTTCACTTTGTGAAACACCACTTCTACTCAAGTAACATTGGGGCAAAAGTGGGGTGTAGAATAATTGGCGTTGAGCAATATAAACTTGTTGAAGGAATCATTGGATATACCCTTGGCAGAATAAGATGAATGCCGTGCTTTATCTCAATAAAGCGTATCAGGGATGTCAAACACATCTGGTAAAGAAAAGCAAAATTCAGGAGGTGCATGACTTTGAGGAAGTTGTTGAGGTATAGATTTATCTGCGTAGGGAGCCTTGCACTTTTGAATTACAACTCTTTTTACACCTCATCTGACTTATCTTTCCAGCATTAATCTCAGGATGATTTTAGAATCCACAATAGGAACAGGGTTCTTGTTTGGGTTAGGACTTTGGATTAACCTACACCATGGATATGAGGTCTAGACCTTTTTTAGAAGAAGATGTTATACTTTTGGGTTCTAGAAGCCCCACAATAGCTCTTTGATATTAAAAATCAAGGTTGACCTGCATCTTAATTGCTTGAAAGTGCAGTGAAAGATTGTGGTTGGAGAAAAAGGAAGATATTATGGTAGCTATTTTATCATCTATGGTGACCTGATCACAAGAAGCTAAGGCCTGAGCTTTAAAATTAAGAAGTTATCAAATTCAACATAAGTTTACCCTTTTTCTTGCGAATCTGCATGAAGGATTGCTTCCGATTTAATAGGGACAAGGTGCCACAGATTACATAAATTAGGGCCTCCTTTTTTGGGCTCAAGAAGTACATTTCTTGGAATAGGCTATATTTCTTGAGCACTAAAGTCAAGTCAGACTTGTTTATGCTACGTTTTCTAACTGTGGATAACTCCATTGTGTTCTCATATACAAGAAAAAAGTTTAAACGCTTTTAAAACCAAGATAAATACATATTTAAACTCTGGTTTAAAAGAGATGACTGGTTCAGATAGAACGTCTATGGCAGTGTTGTAGGTCTTCTGATATCTGAAGGTTCTTATTGAAAGGGTCAGTCATAAAATTTTGGTCAATTTGTTGTCGGAGGAGTTTAAGATCATCTTGAAGATTATGTTCTAAGTTTACACATAGACAGGGATAGCCTTGGTGTTGAAAGCTTAATGTTTTGCTGAAATTTCACAGCATGATCTTATAAAAATTTTTGGTGATGTTTGTTTTTGACTTTAAAAATTGGAATTGAAGGTTTCAGTTCAGTTTAGCATCCAGAATAGTGTGGTGGTCCATTTGTCAAGAGGCTAGATTTCACACAAAATTGTTATAAGAGTAACTTTGATACAAAAGGCTGCTAAAGTGAGATTAGCATCAAGATAGTTTCTTTCAACTTCATTACAGATGCTACAAGCTACCCCTCATCTGTCATTCCAATTCTAAGATCTGGGCTCTATGATCTAAGTTTTAGATTGGAAGAATACTAAAAAGTCTCAGGGGGTCCAGGAGGGCCCTTATCACTCTTGGGCCCTTGGGGCCTAAATCCTTCAGGGCCTCTAGGCCCTTTGCTAATGGTAGATTCAGGAGCGATCTGGCCACCAAGCCTATTGTTGTGCTAGCAAATCCATTCAGATAATCTATCAATATAAAGTTTCATAAAACTGTTGTTGGCTAGTTAGCTGTTCTACATATTTGCATATTTTGTGTTGCGTAAGTTTGCGTAAGTTCATTGAGACTTTTGTGAATTTGATATGACTGGATGATAAGCCCGAGGTCATCTGGAGAAATTAATGGAATCCATTGGAATCAAACTGTTGAGGGTAATTTAAGCGCTTCAAAATGAGGCGATATTGGATTGTTGATTGATGAAACCAAAGAAATACAGCGAATTGAGTTATTAAGCCTTGTAAGTAATATTATCTGAAATTGTTACAATATAAGTAGGATGAGACTTTTTAAGGACGTAGGTTTTTGATAGTGGAAGATAGCGGAATAAGAGGAATCCGCAGTATTATAAATACATTTAATAAAAGAGGTTGTGGGATTGAGTGCTCCATATTTATTTAAAGTTATTATGTTGTTTCAAGGGCAGCGATAATCATATCTTTGGTCCCTATTGCTCAGTGGGTTAACCCTGTGCAAAAGTCCGCCAGTGTATATATTGAATACCACCAAAATTACAACAGTGGTGCTCACTACAGGGGGCCCATTGATAAATTATTAATATGATAAAGACTCAGTTGCCAGCCATGATGCCTCAAGTTGCCTATTTGGAGATGGAACTGGCGTTGGATGCTGTGCTTAAAAAGCAAGATGAGCTGCTTCAGGAGGACTACTGCAATAAGCTGCCCCCATTTGATTGTGATGGGAATATTTATGGGTACTTTAAGCAATTTGAGATTGCAATTGAAGGAGTCTCAGATTAACAATAAGAAAAACTGTTGATTTCTTCCTTGGATGTCGGAAGTGCTGATCAAGTCATCTGTTATCTTCCAAGCAGCTCTCTTATATAACAAGAAGTCAAATACATGGTTCTGCGGTTGTTCAGTGGAACTGCAAAGATGTCACAGCGGAAGGCTTAATTTTTAACCATTAAGTTTCAGCGGGATGAAACCCTTACCGCGTTTGCTGAGCAATTTATGGAAGAAGCTCACATTCTAATTGGGGCTGGAGTTTTATCCAAAGCAGAAGTGTGTATTGCTATGACTTCTGTTGTGAAGCCATACCATGAGTTATATAACGTTATGGCCACCCTGTTAGATGAAGATGTACCTTTGCTTAAACTTGTTCAGTTTTTGCACCGTATCTCAGCCAACTTCCCTCCACCTAATGCCGAGTGGAGTCCTTCTGCTGCAATGGCCAAATCATCATATTTGGGGGACACTGGAAATCCAGTGCAGAATTCACTAGGTTATCATCAGCAATTAAACGTCTTACCCATTCCTACTTATCATCCCTGGGCCAACTATCGCCAAAGACCTGTATATGCTGATCACTTCCAGTTAAACTCTTATCATGGTTTGTATCACATTAATCAGTGACATGAGCCCTATGGGATAGATGTTTTAAATGCAGTCATAAGGGGCATCTGGCACGATGGTGCCCTAATAAATTGGTCTCTTGTGTACAGCCAAAACAATACGGTCAGAGAAAAGTTAGAGCGGAGTAGAGAAGGGACTCTCTATCTCCGCTATACCAAACCAAGACATCTCACCTGAACCCAAATTAGATTATTCAGCGGAAGTTTCCTTGCACAATGAGTCAGTTTTATATCAGCAGCCAGTTGGAGGGGTGAATATTTTGACACAAGTGCAGTCTGCGGTTATGGCAGAAGAGGGGTCTCAGTTGCAGGTTGAGCCGTATGCTTGCCATATGTTTGACCAAGTTTCATCTGAAAAGTTGGATCCCTCCTTTGATGCCCCTTTCTTGCAAGCAGTAAGCATCTCTCGTCCAGTCAATACTATTATCACACAATACCCCAGTATTGGAGAGGGGGTTGTGGGTTTTCTTGAAACAGAGATGCCATAAATGTCTATGTTACAAACAGTCAAGATGCATCTTACTTTGAATGTACTTACTGTGACCTGGTTGTAGCTAAAACCCATGTCCGTGCTATCATAGATACAGGTGCCCCTGTCAATATAGTCTCCACCAAGTTGGTGGCCAAATTATCATTAAAACCGGATGTGGACCATTGGGTGGTATATGGAACTGCTGGAGCGGATAACACAGTCTCTGAGGGAGCATACAGCGCGCTTCCGTTGCAGTTTGGGTCTATTGTAGTGGTAGCCCAAACAATAGTGTTACCAAATAGCCATTATGATCTGCTTATAGGAACCGCCTTCTTGCGACACTATGGGGCTGTTATTGATATGACAGACCAGACTTTTGAAATATTGGGTCAGAGGATCTCAATTCACTTCACTTCTTGAGGAGTGCCAAATGATCTGGTTCATATGGGGAATATCAATCTAGCTTATAGTGACGGAGTAATCCCAGTGCGCTACCATTGGTTAAAAGCAAAACCTGGGCCCTTCCACAACAGGTTTATAAATCTCATGGGCTGCCGCTCTGAGCTGCTGGACCTATATCACTTCCATCTAGACATAAAATTATAGTAAACACGGACTTAATGATAGAAGTTCCAGATGGACTCTATGGGGAAGTTATTGGGCCATATCAGCAGTCGCAGTTCGAGCCTCACGTAGCCCCAGGTTTTATATTACCAGGGCAAGGGGAGGTCAAAGTTTTGCTTGCAAATATATAAACAGGACAACAGCAAATCCGCCGCCACCAAATAGTGGCATACTTGCACTTTATCCCCATTGAGGAGGTTAGTTCAGTTCATGACTTTGGGTCACTGGAGGAATTTGGTCTACCTTTCAAACCGCAGCTCAAAATAATGGCAATAGTATTGCACGACGAATTAATGGTGCAGTCAGAAACACAGAAGGATAGAGAAATCGCATTATTTCAAAATTAAAGAGATTTTTGCTGTCAACGACCATGATTTAGGATGCACATGGGGGGTGGTTTATAGGCTGGACACTGGAGATCATCCACCCATCAGGTTAAGGCTAATCCGCCAATCAAGAATGGTGGAAGAAATAATAACTGAGAAAATTGACAAGCTATTAGCGCAAGGGATTCTTAAACCGTCAAAGAGTCCATGGGCTTCAACCATTATGATTGTTAAAAACAAGGACGGCACCAACCATGTAGTAATTGACTATTGAAAGCTCAACAGCATCACTAAAAAGGACTCATATCCCTTACCACAGATTGATGACGCTTTAGATCAGCTAGGGGTAGCTCGTTTCTTAACAGAATTGGACCTGATCTCAGGTTATTAGTAAATTGAATTGCCACCGGCAGAGCAGTAGAAGTGCGCTGTAATCACATCTAAAGGTATTTTCTAACCAAGCCGGATGCCACAAGGTTTGTGTAATGCCCCAGCTACATTTCAACGAGCCATGGATACTATTCTAGAGGACCTAAAACTTTTGAACCTTTTATACCTTGATGACATTAATGTTTTCTCCCAAACCTTCTCCAAACACCTTGACCATTTAGAAGCTGTATTCCGCCAGCTCGCTGAGACCAACATCAAGATTAAACCTCAGAAATGCCACTTTTTGAAGGACCAGCTGGAGTACCTGGGGTTTGTGGTTGATGCCACCAATCTGAGACCTCAACCAGACAAAGTGGAAGCTATTCAAAAAATGACTCCACCCACCAGTAAGCAGGATATACAGGTCTTCTTGGGGATGGTTGGATATTATTGGCGCTTCATCCCTAACTTCAGGTGTATCAGGGGACCACTCTTTGAGTTATTAAGAAAATGACACTATGTTTGAATGGGTGGAACGTCAGCAACGTGCGTTTGATATGCTTCAAATGGCATTAACCAGTGCACCAGTGTTACGCTATCCCAATTTTGAAAAAGAGTTCATTGTTCAGACGGATGCATCCCTTTCCGCTGTAGGGGCAGTCCTATCCCAAAAGAAAGAGAAAGGAGAAGAGCACCCCGTAGCATACTGTTTTCACAGTTTGAACAGCCACGAACACAATTACACCGTGACTGAGAGGGAGTGCTTGGTGGTGCTCTATGCTTATAAGCAATTTCAGGTGTATTTGCATGGGATAAATTCAAAGTTGTAACGGATCATGCCTCGCAACACTGGTTACAAAATCTGAAAGAACAGGAAGGGCGTCTAGCCCGATGGGCTCTTAAATTGCAGGCATAACATTTTAAAATTCTTCACTGACCTGGAGCAAAACACCAGAATGCTGATTGTTTATTAAGATTACCTACGATTTCAGTTACTGCAGATCTGAGTGATATCATGTTTGATAAGATGCTTAGTGGCAAGTACAACGATGAACCGCCCCACGTCATCAAGGTATTGGATGAAATAAGGACCAATAAGTTTCAGAAAAATGGGGAATTATATAAGTGGATAGGGGACACTACCATGAATATCCTGAGACCTTCCACCCGCCTAACTATTATTATGGGTGCACACCGAGCAGTTGGACATGGTGGAGTGTGTAAGACCATGGAATTATTTTGGCCTCAGTATTACTGGAAAAGTATGAACTTTGATATTCTTGATACTATCTCCTCCTGTCACCAATGCCAAGTGGAAAAGCCATTCCACCAGAAGACTTCATACCAATTAGTGAAGCCACACTTTGCCTGGCACACCGTTTCAATCGATGTGGTGGATCCCTTGCCAATAGGGGAAAACTGGTGCAAATACATCCTGGTAAAAATTGACCACTTGACAAGGTGGGTTGAGGTGCAACCAATAAGAGATTTAGGGTGCTAACGGTGGCAAAGTTTGTTATGGAGTGTATAGTTCAGCGACATGGTTGTCCCCAATTCATCCTTACTGATAATGGGACAAACTTCACTTCACACATTCTACCTAAGCTAAATGAGCTTATGGCCATCCAAGGGTTCTAACAACTCCATATCACCCTGAGTCCAATGGAATGGTTGAACGGGCTTGTGGGACCTTGGTGAACATCCTCCAGAAGTTGGTTACTGATAGGCAACCCAATTGGAGTACCATCCTTTCCACTGCGGTGTTTGACTACATCATTAGCTACCATTCTGCCACAGGAAAAATCCCATTCCAATTGCTTTATGGACAGCACCCCGCGTTGCCTGTGCTCCTATATGCTTGTGTGGAGGACACTAGTGTAATGTATCCACAGCACTATTTGATAACCCTAATGAATACACTGATTAAAATTGCAAACCGAAGTGTATTTGTTTAGCTTAGCTAAGAGAATCAAAAGCCAGGCTGCCAATCAGTTATGACAGAGTGACCTAACACAGTTCAAGGATGGAGACATGGTCCTATTCCATGATCAACATGGGTTTGGCTGGAAACATAAGCTGGACAGTATCTGGATTGGACCATTTGAAGTCATTGAGAAGACTGGTACAGATGCATATACTATCAAGGACCCTACTAGCAGTCAGATCATTAACCAGGTTCATGCAAAGTTCCTCTGACTGTACAAACAATAGAATCCTTATTGTCCAGTCAAGGAGGTGGTAAGTTGTGAATTTAATATGACTGGATGATAAGCCCGAGATCATCCAGCGAAATGATTGGAATCCATTGGAATCAAACTGGTGAGGGTAATTTAAGCGCTTCAAAAATGAGGCGATATTGGATTGTTGATTGATAAAACCAATGAGATACGGCGAATTGAGTTACTAAACCATTTAAGTAATATCATCCAAAATTGTTATGATATAAGCAGGATGAGACGATTGAGGGAAGGTAGGTTTTTGATAGTGGAAGTTAGCGGAATAAGAGGAATCCGGAGTATTATAAAATACACTTAATAAAAGAGGTTTTGGGATCAAGTGCTCCATATTTATTTAAAGTTATTCTGTTGTTTTGAGGGTAGCGATCATCATAAATTATCCCTATTGCTCAGTTGGTTAATCATGTGATAAAATCTGCCGGCGTATATATTAAATACCACCAAAATTACAACAGAGACACTAGCAATTTGTTATTAATTATAGCATAAAATCCACCAACTCCCTTGTTGATGCGATCAAGTAGGCTTTTTAACTCATTAATTTAACTTCTGTTGTCCATAGTGGCGTGAAAATTTTCCAAAGAAATTGGAGGCAGTCTCGTAGAATTCAAGGATTCAAGAATGATTATGAGTCAAGATAAATTGTCTCTTAAGTTTTATATGGTTTATCATGAGAGCTGTAACTGATAATGGAGGGGAGGATGGACATATAAGCGGTGAATGACTTGAATCTGGCAACCCCCACTCTGTGCTGGGAAGTGTGGCTGTGGTATACAAATGCATTAATTCTAGTGCAACCTAGGTGGAATGTTAAAACTAGACTGTCCTTCTGGTTGCAGGGCTCTATAATGTAAGGCTTCCACATGTTAGATATCTTGATATCAGACATGATGGAAAGAATATCAATCAATTGAGTCCTCAAGAGAATTGACACCTCAACCCATAAAGGGATAATGAAGTCACATTAATTTGTATAGAAAACGCAATAATTGATATGACTCAAAGTGACACTATGAAAAATCTATTGGACCAGTTTGAGCTTATATATCCCGAGATGAATTCCTGCTGATTAAAAAGGAAGAATCATCAAAGGGTCAGGTGCCATTCAACTAGGTGGAACATGAGACTTTAAGTCAAGACACTCTAGCAAAAAGTTAAGCATCAAGAACCTGACCATTTATAAACCTAAGTGATATCAATTTTCATCTGAATTAGTACATTCAATATACCTTTTTAACCTATAAAAAACATGCTACAAAAGTTTTGCAAAGTCTGGATGCATTACCTGACCAAGAGCCTCCCATTCAGATTTCCCCTCTATTGATTTTATAATCTTTTTTGGGGTTTATATTGTTAAATGTAACGCGTAAAAACACCTATTCTAAAATACAAAAAAGTCATTATTTAATTCTATACCTTTTTTGGACTTGACCTCAATAAGGCCATTTTGCCATACTTACCATAGGACAGATACTCTATATGATGGTATTTTTATGTTACTTGGCACACACAAAATAAATGATATACTTGTATTGAGTCTTTAACTGCTTTAAGTACTGATTTTTGGGCTTCTTGGGCACAGCACCATTGAGCCACAAAAACAGAAGCCCAAAAGGCTAGTGAAACTACAGGGTGCTCAGCAAACCCTTATCAATAAATCCGCCTAATTGACTGCACCAAGGAAGATAATCCAATTGCTAGTGTAACCTGCTGGGTGCGCAACAGAAACAGTGAAGAAGATGACCAAAAGGGAAGTCCGCCCATTGTAACATTTTGAGAACTAGAAAAATCCAATAAAGAATTCTGAATCTCATCCATTACCATGGATTTCCAATATAGGTTTTAAGACTTAATTTATGGAGTCTTTATCTAAGGAGAAAGAGCCAGCCACAAAAGGGCATCCTCCATGGACAAGGCTATCAATAATTTATATTAATCAAATGTTTTCCCAGAGACATACAGTTCAAGTGTGAATCTATCCCAATAATCATGCAATTTGTACACCCAACGCTTTATCATATTGTGCCCCTGTTAGAATTCCATAATTAGGAACTCCACCATCTTATCAAATTCCAGGGGCCTTAAAATTACCTACAAACAGGTATTTAATTTAGCATCTCAATGTATAGGTAACATCCACCAACTTAACAGAGAAACCCGTCCCTATATCATTCAACTTCTTAATCAAATGTGGCCATTGATTCCGGCGTTATTAAGTATGTAGAGAAAAGGATACCCCAGTGGTAGAGTATGGACCCTCTACCACTGCCTCCAGAGTTTGATCCCAGTAATGGACTTTGGGTAGGGGACGATTTTGACTGTGTTGGTTTTGTGCGCCAATGCCCCAAACTGAGATAGCGAATAGCAAAGGCGGTCCATGGAGTTCCTGGCCTATCATACGCCGCGCATGGAGGTTTTCCGGGTTTTATCCTCCTTTCCTATTTTCTTCACTTCCCTAATTGGTGCGGTATCATTCCCAGGTCGGCCCACCTCAAATAAAAATTTGAAAAAAATTAAGTATGTAGAGAATCTATGGAACTTATCAGAAAGGACATTATGGGATTAAACGAAATACTAAAATAGTACTTGATGTCTTCACCCAAGAATTTCAAAGGCAAGGTCCAAATCTCATGATAACATGGTGGCTAAGCTTCTATAGCCATCATAATGATGAAGAACATATTAAACTCCTTGAGTCCTGGTTAGAGCAAGCCTTACGATGAATTGATGAGCTTACAACCCATCAAACCTCTGAGACTCATGCAGTACCTCAAAGATATTGTTTATAAAGTGGCATGTTTTGATCAAGAGCTGGCATTACGTGCAACTTAGGTGTCTACGCATTCCATTACCAAGCGACTCTTCAAATTGGAGAGTGATGTGGGATATATCGCCTAGTCAAGAAGACATTAACAAAATTTAACGTCGCCTCATAAAAGCTGAGCACTCTGGAACACTCTGTCAGAAGAGCTGAAAGCTAATACTGACATGCCTCATCAGAGAACCAAATGCAGAGAGATGCAGGAGGACTTGAATCGTTGCATTGGAGTGTTAGAAGATGAGAACAAGCGTTTGTGACTTTATAAATCATTTACTCATTAAAAAATCATGATCTGAACATCCGCGTAAAAACTTTATAATGTTAAAGTTGTTTATAAAAGAAAAGTAATCTGCTGGTGTCACGCTAAGATTTATTTTTGAGGAAATAGAGCTACATCCTAATCCTCTACAGAAAAAACCCACTAACTATCAAATAAGGTTGAAAAGAGTGACTCACGTATTGAAATTACTAAATCTGATAATTAAATAGTACATACATCACAGGATTGTAGGCCAAAACTTAAAAACTACCTTCCTGGACAGGTTCACACTTGGCAAAGGGATTTTGCTTTTACATCTATGAAGCCATGATGGAAGGTGCGACTTATCATCAAAAGGTTAAGCATATTCTATCTTGTTTAAGCCGTAGGGCTCAAGAGATAAGGGTACCTCATATGGATTTTATGAACACCTGGAGTTAAAAAGAAAGCGCTCATCAAATAATTTAGTTCCAAGGAAATCTTGAGCATAAAGAAACAGGCTTTATTAGAATTGAGTTACACTGAAATGAAACCCTGACTAAATTTGCAAATCACTTTTATGCAAGGCTAGATTCTGTTGAACTTGAAAGTTCTTACATTAAATGATGCCTTAGCTGCCATTGTTGCTAGTTTACATAGTAATTTTAGCCTAGCCATGCATGTCACATCTGTCAAATGAAGCATAAATTTTGTCTTAGACATCCAAGAAGCCTGTTCAATGTGGTTGACATACTCAAACCGACCTTGAAGAAAAGCTTACATGAAACCCTTGATTGCATACCCTGGAGAAGAAAAGACTAAGAAAATGGATACTCTCTAGTTAAAATACTTCAAGAAAAACAACCACACTGAAGACATGTGTTTTAAGAATAACCCTGCTCTTGCCAAGTGGGGAAAAGGGAGGTTGGCTTAGAGTAAATAACCTCTAAAGCTTACTGAACTTACAATACCTTAAAGTGAAACATTACCAAACGCTAATCTCACATGCATTGAAAAATTCTAATGATGACTCTGAAAGTAATTATAGAATGCAGTTTATTATATCTGGGTACGCTTGCTGAGCTCACCATTTCAGATCACTTGAATTCCAAAAATATTGATGCGCCCATGTTCCATAAGATACTTACCTAAATAAAGTCATTGGGTGCCCCAGAATAAATTATCAGCCATTGATGCTGATCAATACCTTGCTCAGTTGATCTGCTCATCTCAAGCGTTCACAGTCTGATGTATATTAAGAAGAAATTATACTAAGGCTGTCAAAAAGCTCAATGCAACTTTACACCTTAAAGAGTTGTTAGCCCTATTACCAAAGTTTGGAGGAACCATTTCTAAGGTATAAATTGTAATTTAGAAGGTTTAAGTAATGGTTGGCTTGGATATGGGATCCCCCAGTCAACGTCGTCTCTTCCCATATCATCTATAAGAATAACTTCGCTTCTGACCTTGAGTATACTCAAGTGTATAGCACTGCCAGTCCAAACAACTCCAAGGCGATAGGTGTATATCATCCCTGCAAATTTAAGTTAACAAATTAGTTTTCTTATCTCCTGCAGTTGCATTGGATAATATCCAGAATGATAATCTTATTAGGACACAGTTTTTTATCAATCATGAAGTGTTCATCAATCTAGTAAAGGTTTTTATCACTCTTCAATCATAAAGTTTCCTGTATTGGATAATTGTGACCAGAAAGAATTAATGCTTTTGTATAGTTAAGTACCCTGTTTCCGCTTTGCCTTTATGCATTCTACCCTTGGAAGAAATACTAAAAAGCTCCCTGAATCAGTAAATGCAGAAGAAAGCATACTATTCTATTTTACCAAGAAAACAAATAGTATATAGGAGAACAAAAAGTGGTTTATAGCAACATAATTATGAGTATACACCCAAAATGGTTGTTACATATCACTAGTGTGATGAAGTCATTAATTTTGATTCAGGAGTTTTACCAGGATTACTTGATCCAGTTTTTCAGCGGCTTATTGAGCTATCAATTGGAAATTTAACCAAGCAAGATATGTTAGCCTAGAAACATCTTGAGACAAAAAAAAGGTCGATTACTTCCCCATTATTGAAACATGACAATGTACATATTAACGGTACATAACTTCATTTTGTCCTACTTGCCAAAAAGTTAATTTGTGCTATCCCTCTCTAGTCCAAATATCTGATATGTTAAATCAGGAGTAACTTAATAGTGCATCAATTACATGAAGATTATTAAAATGTTTTCTCCACTTCAGATGTTGCCTATGGTCAATAAAAAGACTATACAAATAGTACTGATGTAGGAGATTCAACATTAATATGATCAAAGCCATATAAAAAGTTAAAGGCAGAGGAGCAATACAAAATATTGAGTGTTGGGAATGATGGGGTTCACGATAAGATTGAATAAAGTTCAAATACCAGATAGCTTACAATTTGTTCAAGGGAGTTTTACCGCCATGGATGCTACTGAAATTGCAACGAGTGATGGACTCCAGGATGATTAGTTAAATTCTTAATTTCTCATGAAGACTGCCAGATTAATTGATAAAGATCTTTTCGGTCAGAGATCATCTGAACCTGTCAAATCTATTTAAGGAATTGTATCTGTCAGAATACTCCACTTTCCGCTGCATTATTCCAGTAATCGCCATATCCTACTCGATCTTGTACATTGAACAAATCTATAAATGCCCCCAAACTTTGCAATGAAGATATTCTTGTTTCTAAGCTACAAATTTTGCCTAGTAATAATAGAGATTTCCTAGCATTTCCTAGAGATATTGCCTGAATTTCAGCAGATTTAAATCTGAAAAAAAACTCCTTTTTCATCAAGGAATTCTCCCTAGTGACAAAAAGTCCACTAGGAGATACTGATGAAGTGATAATGATTGATACGTGTTTATCCTTCAAAGGACTCGCCTTCATATTATAACAAATAACTCAAAGTGGTGCTCTCTGCCAGGTCCTTATAAGGCTACTTGAGAAAAAAATACTTTCACGTGACCAAACCCAGCAACCGTAGCCCTACCTAGATAGAGAAGAACTAGCGTTCAACTAGTTGCTTATCCTTTGATGGAAAAAAACAAAACTTACTATATCACCCTTGAATAACAGCTGCTAAAGGTGGCTCAAGAAGAGTGGATGAGTGTGGAATGTGATTTTATTTGATGAGGTCCTAACTCAGATCTCATTGTACAGCAAAGTCGTTTCCCTGTCAACCAAAGTAGCAAGACAGTCCGCTGAGATTGAAAATCTCTGGGGACTCCTACATACCAAAGACTCACTCAATCATGTCAGCACTTTTTACACCACCCTTCAAGATAATATGGATGACTTTCACTATCAGGCTGATAAGGATATCCCTCAAACTGACCTTGGAATCATGGAGTCAACTGAGTCTGACTGGTATCCTCCTCCAGCTATCCATGTATTCCCTTAAACCTGTTGGGTATTTTAAACTACTAATAAAGAAAGTACGTGCCATGACTGAACTCATCCAGTCTAATTTACGTGTATGAACATGTAATAAAATATGCTACTGATCGCTTAAAGTGCCAGAACGTGCAATTCTGTCTTGATAGTAAGGACCAAGAAATTATGATGCCATGTCTCAAAGATTATGCTACTTTGGAGGAGCTAAGGAACGCGCTTATCAAATAATTTTGGAGTAACATAACCCTATCTAAATTATAAACAGGCGTTCCTGTGGAACCATCCTAAATGTGGTGAAACAAAGATTGAGTTTGGTTAGCAGTTTTAACATAAAGTTCAGGCCCTCAAATCCTGTTATAGTTATTTTAGAGGATGCCATCACCACCGTCCTCTTTGCATTTCAACATAGTATAACCCTCATGCTGCACTTCCAGAATGCGAAAAGCTATTTAAGTTCATTCTTGATTTTAAGAAATCCATCATGGAGTTACCTGAGAGATAAGGTGCGTCATAACTTAACAAAGGGAGACAGCCCTACATTCATGCAGTGGGTAAATCCTAAATATCTAAACCTTGAAGCGACCCTTTATTACTATTGAAGATTCTTTAAGAATCAGGAGGCTACCTGTTGGAAGTAAAAGGCTGATGAGGCGGTAAAGCGGAGTCAGCTTAGGGCGTAAGAAACCCTTTGCTGATAATTCTGCGCCTCAGCCCAAGTCTACTATTTCTTCCCGCGTTGAATGTTGTATCCTACCCCCACCTTACAGGTGGATTACTTATATTTGATAGTTTCAATAAAAATAAGCTCCTCTTACTCTGATCCTCCTGGACCACTTCTGCCAGGAAATTCTCTTAGCTCAATTCCTCATTTTGGCACTGAGGTTACCCATGATGAAGTAGTTTTCCATAAGGTAAAAATTCTGGAAATGGTCAATACTTAATCGCCAGATAACATAATTTCTTTAACTGGTGAAGAGGGATAAAAGATGTGCCAGATCAAAACAACATCTTAAATTATGAAACTGCAGAGACTCAGCGGACCTAATCTTTTGGTGCTTACCCCGTCTTGCCACTTCAGTTTTTATCACTGGTTGTGACAGCCCTGGCGGTTGTACTAGAGAATGAAAATTACAACCTCCTCATAGGCACTAATTTTCTTATAAAATTTGACACCAAAATTAGTCATAAGGATTTGTGTTTTTCTATTCTAGGCTATTGCATTGCTCTAGTTGTTAGACGTATCAAAAGATTAAGGAAGAAAGAAACCTAAAGGTTATTTAATGGAGAGTCCAAACTTCATTAAACAATTAGAGTATTGAGTCATTTGGCCAAAAACCAAATTGCCTCCCTATAGTGTTGAGTATCAAGAAGGGATGCTTGTATACTCAAACCATCTGGTAGCTATACCCCTGACTTCCCAAATACTAATGGATACAGAGACTCAAGTTGTCATTCTGCTAGAACAATTCTTGTAAATTTGTTGAGACTCCAACCTGATTATCCACAAGCCTCTTACCTGACCTGGGGTGCTAATCTTGATTATTGAGGGTCCCTTGACATTTTGATGGCTAATTTCACTAATAACCCTGTATAAATTTCTCAAATACAACCTGTTGCATACGTTTGGACTCTACCTGTCAATCAAGTCAAAACAGTTTGAGGATTTAGAGATCTACATGATTTTGATTTTGACAATGATCTCACCATTGCCCATGTAGACATAAAGATAAGTGACACACTCACCTCTGAGCAGCATCATCAAGCGGATGCTTTGATTAAAGAGTACGCTTGCATATATTCAAAAGGTTCTGATGACTTTGGGTGATGAAAGGAGTACAGCATAGAGTGCTTATGGGCAACTTTTCTTCAATATGGGCTTGAACCTACTGGAAATATAAGGTCAAAGAAGCCCAGGTAGCAAAAAGGAGCTGAAGAAACTCATGGACGCTGGACTACTTGAGTCTTTGAAAAGTCCGTGGGCCTCGCCATTAATGCCTATACAGAAAAAAGGATGTGGAGCAACGTGTGGTAATGGATTACCACAGGTAATTGCCCTTACTTAAAAGGACAGATATTAGCTACCACAGATTGATGATTCCTTTGACTCCTGAGTGGTTCCTAATTTTTTTCTGCAATGGAACTTGCTAGTCTTTACTGGAAGATCGAGATGGCATCAGATGATTGGGAGAAAGATACTCTCATAGCAAGTGAGGGGTTATCTAAACCTAAGTGAATGTCCAAGAACTATGAATTTCCCCAGTTATGTTCCAAATGGCTATGGATGATTTTGTTAGGGGACTTGAAGATGTCATATGTGTTATTCTACATTATGATGTAAGAGTTATCTTACACTTTTAACAAACACCTCTCTCACTTTAAGGGAAAAGTTTTACTGTCCCCAATCTATTTCGCTGAAGCTAAAACCAGCCAAATGCCAGTTCTTCCAAAAGGACATAGAATTACTAAGTCATAAAGTTACTAGGAAGCTATTATGCCACTGTATGAAAAAGTGGTAATGACTGAGAAGATGACTTGACCATTCAGCTTATGCAATATTCATGGTTTTTTTCAAGATGGTCATCTAATACCAACAGTCTATCCCCCACTTTGATGAAATCTCCAAACCACTGACATATCTTCATATACAAGGAGGCTCCGTTACAAATAAAAAAAATTCAATAACAACTTTTGAATTTGTTAAGGAAAGCTCTCACAACAACCCATGTATTGATACATCCAGAGTTTAACAAACAGTTTATCCTTTTTACTGACGCTAGTGATGTGGCTGTTGGGTCTATTTTAGCATAAATTAATGAAAATCAAGCGGATCATCTTATAGCGTACTTCAGTAAAACACTAATACAAGTGGAGATGTATTACATTGTCGCCAAGTGTGAATCCATAGCTTTCATGCTTGCCATTAATCAATTCCATCATTCTCAATATAAAAACCATTATAAAGAGGTTATGGATAATGCTTCTCTATGGGAGCTATAATAAAATGAAGAATTAGTATGAATGGCTGGACCTCTGGGCACTCAAACTGCAAAGTTATGATTTTTCCATTATTCACCATGCTGTAATGATACACCAAAATGCCAACATATTGTCATGAATGTCCATATTGGCCATTTATGCCTCCAAGGATCATCATATTTATGACCTTATTGGTAAACCTGAGGAATGGAGCCAAGAGATTCCTGTGATTCATTAAAAATGATTAAAAAAATGACTGAATGGTCCCAGATTGAGATAGATTATTATATAAACAGATTGGAACCTCTTGGTTGCCTTATGTTCACCCGCCAGCTAGAATGAAGACCGCTCTAGAGGGCCATTTAACTGTAGGCCAAGCGATGTAAGGAAAACTTATCAGTGGATGCAAGCGCGCTGCTAATGGGAAGGGATAGTTGAGATTATCTAAGAAGTCAGTGATTTATGCCTTACTTGTGCTAGCCAAAAGGCTCCCAATCTAACGTATCAACGCCAGGTCATGGGTCCTATCACTCCATTTTCTACCATTAACTTCAACGTTGTCAGTCCGCTAACTATGGCAATGTATGGCTACTGGTATATCAATTTGAGGTTGATCAATTCACCAAATATGTTGAGGCCATCTCAATTATCTCGCCCACTTCTAAAGTGACTTCTTCATTTCTATTTAAACAGGTCTTCACCTATCATGGTAGCCCAAATGTACTGCTGCTGATAATTGCACAAACTTCATATATAAAGTGTTTGTTGACCTTGATTAGATGATGGGAACTTATCCCTCCTTTACTTCTCAATATCATATCCCACTACCATTGGAGAAATTTGAACAAGTGAATGGAGCTCTAGTTATTATCCTCAGGAAGATGGCTCAATCTGACCCTTCTCAGTGGAACAGATACCTCCCAGTGACTTTCGGCATACCACATAAGTCACCATCATGTTATCTGATGTCACCATCCATGAGCACTATATATGGACAAGAGTCGATCTTACCCTCAATTTTTCAACCTATATTGTAAAACCTCCGCGCAGAAACAACCAAGCTCCCTTTTTAAGGATTCAGATGGATTATACTAATTACAAGCCTTAGCTTACAAGTCTATGGGGACTATTGTAACGTTTGAGACACTTCCCAACTGACATATAGCCTTAGTTTTTGGACTTGAGTTTAATTTAGAATTTATTATGGAGAAACGTCATTTTAAATAGAATCAAATTTCTAGATTCTTATTTCAAGATTTTTGAGATGGATAAAAGTCTATCTAAAAACATTAATTCTGTTTGCATAATTTTAACTCATCTCCCAGGACCTCAGGAGCTAAATACTTAATGAACCAGATGTATTTTTGAAGAACTAAATTATAATAAGTTGAAACGCATAGATAAGTGATGTTAAACTGGGGATTTCCTCAATCTTGTTGTAAAAACCACTGGGGTTTCAGTGGTGCACAGGTTCGCTTAACTGCTGACTCCAGGAATAAAAATAGACTTGCTAATTGTATGAAGACAACTATAATAGTTGAGCTTTAATGTATGGGTAGATTTGGCCCTACTCTTTTAGGAATCCAGCTTAATTATGCTTGCTGGTGCTACTCCACTGGATCCCACAAAAAATTTTAATAAAATAAATAAAAAGCGCTACTATAAAAATGTAGAACTTTATTTTTATTAGGAGCGCAGTGGTTTAAAAGAAAAGCAATCCCTCTCAATATTTGACCATTTAGTATTTAAACAATTTCAAAGTTTGGGGGAATTTGGGGATAGGTTAAAAATAGCTTTGATGCTTCCAAATTAGTAATATGGGTTTTGCTCCTATAAGATCTTGGGTAAAGTGAGCTTTTTTTTGGAAAAATGAAGTTTGGGATTTTGGGGCAGAAAGTACTCATGAAGTAAGGTTTTGATGTACTTCAACCAATAGAAGCTAGATAAAGTATTTTCACCTTTGGGGACCTCCACTACACCTATAAAAGGGGGGTCCACGCATAGGTGCTTTGAGGAACTTGGTGATGGTTGGGGGAGTACCTTCCGCTGGTTGTCCCAAATTCCGTTTAGTGGTCAGAGTAATATGACCGTTCAGTTTTACATTTGGCGCCCATGCAGGGTTTAAAATGGTGTTACCCCAATTAACGGCGTTCCCCCATGAATTGGCCAGGGTCTTTTGACTGATATCCTTAATATTTTTGGTACCATTATTATTAAAATCGCATATAAGGTCATCAGAAGCTTATAATGGCTGACATTTCCTCATTTCAGCTGAATTTGATTCAAGACATTCTTCCTCTGAAGCTGAGAGGGCAAATGTCCAAACGCTGGTGGATAAGATTATGACAAGTGACTTTGGCCTCATTCTGGCAATATATAAAGGCGAAAGTGACTTCAGCCTCACTATGGCGTTGACACTTAGACAAGAAGAACTTTTAACAACTTCACTTTGAAGTAAATAATCAACATTTAATAAAGTAAAGCACTCTCAGCTCTAAGGTGTTTTATTGTTGAATTAGGGAATATTTATAGTTGAAAGTAATTTAGGCATATGTTAATGGTGATTGTGTTATCCACAATGGTCTCAGCACACCTAGCCAACAATAGGTATACTAGTTTATTTCAGGAAAGACTCCAGTTGATTTTCATGAGGAATAGAATATCAAATCTCCATTTGGATCAGACCACATGTCAGCTACTAAAACTGACGATTTCCAACGAGTAATTGCTCATTTTGAGCTGACTTACTCATATCCAAGTTGTCAGCAATAATCCCTAACAAAATAGT
>JAKSZP010016628.1:0-24598 GCA_022478985.1 Massospora cicadina | reverse complement strand
TGGTGGTTTTGACAAGTTTGTGGAGATCCCCTGTTGCTGGATTGTTTGAGCAGTTGCTGGAGGCATATTGAATTGAAGGGCGGATTGTTGGGCCTCACTAAATTGGGGAGGCCCATCCAGGTTGGAATTAACTCCAGCCAATTGGGAGGAGGGCGATGTTTCATCACCATCACGATCTATTTGGGTAAATTCAACTCGAGTATTTGCTTTGATTTCGTGGGCAAAACTCACTGGCTGATTGGTGAATTGGTCGTTTTTGGCATATGGAGATAAAGTGCTGACTTGAGAAGTGCCGATTACGGGGTTTAAATGAGACAGGTGATATTGGAACTGGTGTGAAGTTCCAAAATCTGAACCATTTGAATCCCCATTTGGAAGAGTAGATTGTCCCAATTTTGTGCTTAGTGAACCAGAATGTGCGGCTAATCCAACCTTACATCCGAGGGTTTGGGGGCCAGGTAGCTGGGTATCGCCCCTCATGGGGGGAGCCAGAAACACGGCGTCAGAAATAATAGATGGGGCTGAATTAGCTGACACAATTGGGGAGGTGAATGTCTGGCTGGGCTGAGTTGCATTCAACTGAGCAGACGCCATTAAAACAGCGTGGGTGATGGCCTCCTTGGTTGGAGGGGGCCCAGCTGGTTGGTGGGAGGTAGCGCACGCAGAGCTGTTGGGCGTGCAGGTTGCAGAAGTGCGATAAGGTGAACTGGCGCTAGTTGAAGTAGCTCCAGGTTGGGGGGTGGTGCCTGCTTTCACAGCCGCCGCTTGAGAGTGGGTGATTCTGGTTGACCCTGAGGTGGGTAACTGGGGGTCGCTTCGTTTGGGGTGGTGCTGGCTCATTTGGCCGAGACCGTGGGATCTTTTGCGGGGTTTCTCGCCATATTTGCTAATAGTTTTCGTAAATCTCTTTAGTGGATCTAAATTTCAAGGCTGAATTGATTTTCGAAAAGTGATGCTTAGCAGAAAGAGGGGGATTTTACAATATCATTAGACCAAGATACCAAATCTCAATCTTGAGTAATTTCAGTCATTGCAGTTAAATCCCCAACAATTCCCCCTTAAGATCTTGCCTAGGGGGCACATACTTATTAAGAAGCCTACTGTGAACTCTATTGATAACAGTACCAGTATCAATAGCTGCAATGGAGTATTCAATATCTAGCGATAAATAATATGGTAAGGACCAGCCCTTAATGTGTCAAGTTTGTGAATCTGTCCTCCCAGTCTATGATGATAGAAGAGTACAAGGTCCCCAACTTGATATTCAGGTAGCGTAGGTCTACTAGCATTGGTTCTAGTTCCCTCTTTTAAGGTGATAGCAGCAAGAGAACTCGAAGCTAAAGTTTATAATTTGTGACATCATCAGCTAGTCTCCTCATAGCCAAATGAGTAGTTTGCAGGGTAACATCATCAAGTATAGGTTGTACACTTGAGGGTAGAATGAGATCCTGACTATAAAGAGCCTTAAATGGGGACATTCCAATTATATGATGGTAGCTAAACCAATAGGCTAACATTGCACTAGGTAAATAGAGATTTCATCTACTAGGATCGTTGGAGGCCATCTTTTGAAGAATGGCTACAAGGGTACCATATTCTCATTTGACCGCACCATTAGTAGAAGGATTGTAAGGGGAAGTAAAGGACTGATATGTACTCATTAACTTAATAAGCTCAGATACCACCTGATAAATAAAGTTGGTCCCATTATCTGATAATAGAATTTCAGACTACCATGACTGGTGAAAACCCGTTTAAAAAGGAAGGACTCAGTAGCCTTAGCGGTGACCATGAAAACAGAGATAGCTTCAATCCATTTGGTAAAATGGTTGATAGCTAATATAATATTGATGTCCATATGTGGCAGTAGGGAGAGGGCCCACCACATCAATACTCATTGTAGAAAAAGGTTCTGAGGGTCCCACAAGTTTGTGTTAGTACATCATATTTCCACCATGTTGTTGGCAAGTGAGACAAGTCTCCAACACATTGTATACAGATTCCAGCATTTTATCCCAGTAACAATGATTTTTCAACCACTGTAAGGTCTTAGTGACAGCTCCATGTCCAACAGTTTGATGAGCCTCCATAATAGTATCAGTCCTCGCAGAAGGCCGATTAATAGGCAACCATTTAGATCTCAACTTCTTGCATAAGGATCCTTCTTTAACCTGAGTATCCTTGGTTGAGGATTGTAGCTTTGATATAACATCCTTAGATTCACGATACCAGAGCTCAGGTCTAGCAATCAGGTCATAGATACGATCTTCCTCGGCAGAGAATAACGTTAGTATAGGCAATTAAGAAAGTCCATCAGCATTTTCGGTGTATAGTTCCAGTGCAATGTTGAATTGTAAAGTCATAATTCTGGAGATTTAACGCCCATCTAGCTAAGTGCCCATCATGATCCTTCATTTGTAGCAAACATTTAAAGAAAGTGTGATACGTGACAATAGTGAAATGTTTGACATAGAGGTAAGGGCGAAAATGCTTTATGGCGGATAAGACTGAGAGGCATTCCCTCTCAGTAACGCTATAATTGCGTTCTGACTGAAAAGGGTTTTACTATAATACGCAATGGGGTGATCAACCAGGTTGGTATCATGTTGAGCAATAATGGCCCAATAGCAATGTCACTGGCATTGGCAAATAAGATAAAAGGTTTGGAAAAATCAGGGTGGCTAAAATTGATGTACTAAATAAGGCTTGGTGCAGTATATCGAAAGCTTGTTGCTGCAATTCTTCCCATATGAAAGGGACTTCCTTGTGAAATAAGTAAACTAAAGGCTCTGCAATCTCAGCAAAATGGGAGATGAATTGTAAGTAATAACCAACCGCCCCTAAAACACTTGAATATTGTGCAATCTTTTAGGAACAGGCATGTCCAAAATAGCTTGTATCTTATTAGATAAGGGTAAAGTGCCATCGTAATTAACTTTATGGACTAAGACTTCCATCTCAGTCTTGAAAAAATCACACTTGACAGGTTTTAGCTCAAGCATAGGGTGATGCATCTGACCAAATACTTCCTTTAAATAAGCCAAATGCTCGTTAAAAGTGTTAGAGAAAACAGTAACATCGTCTAAGCATACCAAAACACAAGAAAGTTTCATATACCCAAATAAGCCATACATGGCTCGTTGGAAAGTAGCAGAAGCATTACAAAACCCCTGTGGCATACAAGCAGGCTCAAATAACCACATCACTAGAGATTAAGGCATATTTTTGATGGTCTTCTGGAGCCAGGTCAATTTTCCAATAGCCACTCACAAGATCCATAGCTGAGAAGAATTGTGATCCAGACAATAGTCTCAATGAATCATCAATGCGAGGTAGAGGATAAGAGTCCTTTTGAGTAACAGCATTGAGTCAATGATAGTCTATAATTACTCTATGACCCCCATCCTTTTTCTGGATGAGTAGTAAAGGAGAAGCCCATGAACTCTTAAGCGTTAGTAGCCCACATCAAGGAGTTGTTTCAATCCCACTGAGACCTGAGCCTCCTCAACTTTAGATTTTTGATAGGGCCAGGCTCTAATAGGGGGAGTATCCCCAGTTTTCACCTGATGCTGCACCTCTTTCATTAACCCAAAATCTCCAGGACCTTTGGCAGATATATCCGCATACTCTTCAATCAGAGCCTCAGCTTCATGATGTTGTTAAGGAGTGAGTGAATCTCCAAATTTGACGTCAATTCTAGCAATTATAGGTGGATCTTTCAGCCTAAATTCGCATAAATCTCCACATCCCGAGATGGATAATATGTCACTCACAGGAGTAGGCCGCACATAAGCAATGAGTATGTTATGATTCAATCACATAGGTTAAGAAGTGAGATTAGCTAGTAAGACTAAAGCAGTCCCATTATAAGTGGGATCAAGGATACTGAAGCAGGTTAAAGCCCCCAAATGAGAGGGATTTCTGTTACCAGAGATTTCAATACATGATTAGCGGGTACAAATACTTGTACTCCAGTATCAAATATGACTTGAGTTTTTGGAGGAATAGTAATCAAATTGCTAGAAATTAAAGCCATCCCTTCAGAGGCACAAGCTGACATAGGTGAAAGTATAGTCCTCAGTCCCAGTACTTGGTACTCAAGACGAGAGATATAAGTGGGATATTCCAATAAGCAAACGCGTCATTTGAGTTTGCCTTTGCTATTGGGGACATCTTGTAAAATTAAAGGTACTTGGTATCCAAAAAAATAAAGGTAATTATCCTTAAGACTGATTATAGCATCAAAATCGATGAGAATTTGGTTCCCAAGAGCAAGTCATAGCAGTTGTTGTCCAACACTAATGCAGGAGCTGAAACAACCAACTTTCCATAGCACATTTGTAAAAAAATTAGGGTGATAATTATTTTGGCCAATAACCCATATAAACTTTTTTACTTACAAAGGTTTGTTTTTTGTGCAATTCATCTGTGTTGTATGATAGTTGATATAATCAGTTGATAATAGTATGATGACTATTATCTGTAGTTGAATGGAATTCTTAGATCTTGGCCCAACGCTTGGCCAGTATTTCCACTTGAAATACTTGTGATATCTTGAAATAGGGATTCATTTCCTCATACCATCTAATTTAATCTTCTCTTAGATTCCCATTGAAGGTTTCTCCGGTTTGACACACAGTTGGCAACAATCCCCAATAAGTTTCTGCTTCTTCTCTGGATCTCCGCTCATATCCTTACTATTTTCCTTAGAGTCTCAATTAGAGCACACAGTAATAATATCCCTGAGAAAGAATAGAACAAATGAAAGCTGATAGAGTTTACTAAACTGGTATATCTATTGCATACTGTATAAGCTGTTTTTTATCATAAGTGAATTCTAGGGAATTTATAGTGAGGGATTCGGTCATCTAACCCTTAGTTGACACCTCTTTGATTAAATGGAAACCATTTCCATTGAATCACCCATCCTCATCTCAGCAGTGATGGTCTTCCTCATCCTGGCTAGGATTCCATTGTTGGACATCCTCAAGACCTAAAAACAGAAAGTGTTGAAAAACATGTCCCTAACATTTTCATCTCAATACAAGCGAACATACCATATTTTGCAAGCAACCTGCTTAGGTAATGAGACTTGTTACCCATTAAGGCAGGTCACAAACCAACTGATTAATTTGCTAGTTGCAGGCGGCATCGCTCGCCTCACAACTTACTCTATAATTTCCAATCAGTTGGTGATGAAACCTGACTGACTAAATGGTATACCTGATAGTTGATCACTTTCAGATACCCCTATTTCGTCGGCAACTATGCCCAACAAGATCTTAAGCATTCATCCAGATTGATCCCCAACTGATCCAACCAGGTGAATTCCCTAAAATCCCCCAAAGTAAGAAACCCAAAAATCAGTCAACCAATCTCCAATTCACCTCACATTAGAAAATTATCCCCTAGAGATTCCTGACAATCTAGCTGGCTGAGAATATGGGCAAAAATTCTAACAGCATTGGAAGGGAAGAGAAATCTCTTATAGATTTAGTGTATATAGACCAGCAGTTCCGTAGTCTTGAGAATGGTTTAAGACTTCTGCTTCTTTGATTTTTTTCATAAGTCTGGACGAGATCACATTTATGGGTAATCCCATATCAATTATAGCCAAAACTTTCACCTTGTGCACTATGACTTCCACCCAGGTCACATCAGTGCCAAAATGTGGGATTGAAAATACTGAGGGACTAACTTATTGAATTGAATTATAAGAAGAAACAGAAGCGTAAGCAGAAATAGTAACTTTGTTGGCTAATTCATCAAAGAATATCAAGTTCACCTGGAGCAGATATCACGTAACAGTCTTTAGAAGTGTTAAAAGATTTTGATTGAGGCACAGGAGGGAGGTCAGCATAGGGAGCCTCATGCCCTATGCTGACTCCTCTTTTCAACTCTTCCGCTTGTTTTTTTTTCAATATTGAGATTCCATATGACCCATGAGAACACAATAGTTGCACGGCTCCTTCTTCAGTTTAGGTTTGGTTCTAGGCGGCATAGCATAGATATAAGAATGAGGGTTATTAGCGGAGGTCAGGCGTACCACACCATTAGGAATCTCCATGAGCGCTCCTTTGTTGTCAAGAATAGATCTGAAATTTCTTTTAAGTGATCTTAAATGGAGTAGCAACTGAGTACGAGAAGCAAACACACTCATTACAGCTGATATGGCATCATCTACAGTAATACTATTGCAAGTAGAAAGAGTCTGGGCCTCATGATAGAATCTCTTATTGGACCTTGGATTGACTCTCCTCACTTGAATTGATTTCTCATAAAGGCTTGCTTTTGGTTAGATAGGATTTGATCACTCCAAAATTCCTTACTAAGGGAGGTTTCACTTGAGCCCATGTATTGCAAACCTTAAGGTGAGGAACCATGATTTCTTGAGTGAACTGGCTTAGACAAGAGGTAATATTCCATACTTTCTGTTAATCCGTCGCCCCTTCCATTGCACGCTCATAGACAGATAAAACGAATGGATACTACCTTCACCTGGCTCAAACTTATCCTTAAAGGTAGGTTTGAATGGGGTGGGTTCATTACTAAAGACATGTACGCCTGATAACATGACCAGATCAGCTTTGGAGGGTTTAGACTCTGGGTATGAGCTTGAGTGGTGATTTGGGCAACTTGTTGCCTTAAGTGATTGAGGTCCTCCTGTAAATTTTTAACCCTTTGAGCAAGATGATCATTTGCAGGTGATTGATTTAAGCTAAAAATTGCAGTGATCATCTTCTACTGCTTGTTCTCAAGTACTCCACAATTAGCAGCTAACCGTTCAATGGAAGCGTTTAACATTGCAAACTGGGTTTTTTACATAGTTTAGTTAGCATTGCATAGATGATGAGCATTATCCACGCCATCCAATAAGTTGGTTAAAGATAAATCTGGGTTGTTCAGGAGGCCTTCTAAGGATAAGAAACACCCTTGAGCTATGGCTCAGATTTGAGTTTCTAACTCCTGTACTCTTTATACTAGTAAACAAAAGGTCAGAATCGTGCATTGAAAGCAAAGAGCCATGAAGACCAGGAGGTCCCAGGGTCACTTATGGAGAACTAGGTGTTCTCAGAGGTCCAGGAGGACCAGCAGGGCTGGGTCCACCTTCTCTGATAGTGTCCACAATTTGGACAAGTTGTTGGAGTAGCCCTTTAAGCTCAACAAAGTTCTCCTCATGTTGGGCCAGCAATTTTCCCATTTGTTTAGTAAAATTATCCTCAAGGGTATAATTCAGTGGTTAATAGGATTAGCGACATCACTAACTGTTGAGATAATTCTTGGCTGATGTACCCCACAACTACCTTATCAATTCTCACCAAATGGCTATGTAGATAGTTGACTTCCTTTCTATTATTGAGTATGGCTTCCTGATTATCCTGATCAAAGTTAGAAGCCACCTCATAGAATGAGGATAACTGAGAATGAAATTGTTGTGCCAGGGTCAACTGGTGTTGGATCTTGAGATAATGCAACCCAAAATCTGGAGTACATGATGAATAGCAGGATGTACGTACTTCTGGAGGTACTGCTCAGTTCTAGCCAAACCAAATTTGGTATGTTGTAACACTGCTCTGTTGTATAAGTCCATCATATTATCAGCAACTTTAGACGCTTGGTCTCAATTAGGATGAACACCAGGCTGGATAGCCCCTCTTATCAAGCCTTTGACCGTTTTTTCTACATCTGCAGCTTGAATTTTATAAATTAATTTGGTCAGGGCTCTCAATGACCAAGTCCATAGAAGCTTGAAATTGAATATTATTGATATTAGCGGAAGACATCTCCTGCCTGTTGGAGTGTACCCAATGGGTGATACTCATTAATTCCTCAGAAGATGGGCTTTCTTTGCTAGACATATTCATCGTTGTGAAGGTATGTTTTCAACAGGTAGCCTTTGAAGCAAACCTGGCAGGGAGCACCAGTATTGTTTTTTTGAAAATATGATAAGTAGGCACTATGAAGGCTACAAAATTATTAGTTATATGGCTCTAGTGAAGACAGACCCAAGTGCAAAGAAGTTATTGGTTTCACTGCTATAATTGATTCCAATTAGGAATACAGAATCCTGTAAGAATAGACCAAAATTGAGCTACAAGAGACAAAAATAGAGGTCCTTTATTAGCTAGATATGAGGTATATTATGGGGGTAGATTTAGTAGTTCTTCATGAGGATTTTTTATCTGCACCTGAGGTCAGATCTTTTCTATTAGATGACCAATATTGCTGATCATTATTGCTATAATTGTGTTGGTCAGATCTGTTAAGGTTTTTATTAGATGAATCGACCTTCTTATGTGATGTTTTGCCCCATCGAATTGTTTAGCATCATCCTTCAGAGTAGGCTGATAACTCCAAAGGGTTGATCATTGGTCTAACTGAAAATTGGATATCTCCAATGTGTAATGATTGACGATTGTACATGAATCTTATAAGGTCAGAAATTATGAGATTCATTTATGTTGATGGTTGCAATTCTGTTATTCCAAGTAGGATTTTCCTATTCAGGTTAATAACGGAATAATTAATTAAATATTTTATTTAATTGGTTGTTCATTCTGAGGTTCCCCCATTTTGCCGCCAAGTTTCCTGGATGCCATCAATTCCAGAGGCTTTTGCACCCCTCATAACCCGCAATTCATTTAGCCTTTTTATGAAGTATTTCAAAGCGATGTTAGCCCCAATGGACCTCACTTTGGAATTCTATTCTAACTCCAGGTTCACTTCCAATTAACACTGCATTTATAAGTTTTGTTTATTTTAATATAATTTTTATTGTATTTATTTAAGCAAGGTTGGGGGCACGGATGGCAGTGCAATAAGGAGGAGAGGAAGGGGTGGATGCTTTGGGACACTCTTGGAGTGGTTGTGCCCTGGCGAGAGGGGATGGAGCCAGGGTGGCCCAAGGTGACAGAGGCTGGTTGGCCGCACCTCAGCCCAGTGACCCCGAGGTGAAGAGGTCATAGGGATGCACATCAGCTGGGAAGCCCAAGGTGACAGAGGCTGGTGCACCGCACCTCAGCCTGGTGTGCCTGGCAAGGCCATTCATTTGGACAAGAACATTTGGAGTTGGTACAGCTATATATGGTGGTGTAGGTTTAGGGCCAGTGGTAGGCTGGGCCTTGGGAGCCCCCTCCGTTACATTATTTCAAAGTCCACCTTACCTTGGCAGGCTGTGGTACCAGCCATCCCGCAAGATGGCCGTGGTTGATGTCCCAAGCATCATTATGGGCCATCAGTCCCTTTCATTAGTTTGTGGGGCTTCCAATGAAGGGCATGGGGAGCTTGGGGGGTGGGCTGGACTGCTGGCAGTTGATGGCCTCTTGTGCCTGCCAGGAGACCTCCAGAGAACCCGTTGATTTGATCTGGGGGCTCTGTATTTCTGGTCAATTTCCCAAGCTGCTCACAAAAAAGGTCTTATAACAAAAAAAGTCATTGATCGCTGTACGCCTGCCTTGCCAGTTCAGAGTCAAATCCACTGGGATTACCATTTTACAAGGGGGTATTGTAATGATTAAAGATCATACATTAATCTCATAAGGTTGGGAATTATGAGATTTATGTACGTCAATGGTTGCAATTCCATTATCCTGAGTAGGATTTTCCTATTTGGGTCAATAATGGAATAATTAATTAAATAGTTTATTCAATTGGTTGTTTGTTCAGAGGTTCCCCCATTTTGCTGCTGAGTTGCCTGGATGCCATCAATTCCAGAGGCTTTTGCGACCCTCATTACCCACAATCCATTTAGCCTTTTTAGGAAGTATTTCAAAGAGAGGTCAGCCCCAACGGACCTCACTTTGGAATTCTATTCTGACTCCAGGTTCACTTCCAATAAAGGCTGCATTCTATAGACTTGTTTATTTTAATGTAATTTTTATTAAACTTTTCTTTCTCGTTGCAAACACTTTTGCAACCTATTCAATTAAAGACTAAATCTAGTTTGATAATCTCATAGAGGAGATTAATCTGCGCCCATGTCTGAGAGCAGTTATGCAAGCAAGGCAAGAGGAGCAGGCGGAAGGCCCGCGGCCTCTAACGTTTGAAAACGCCCCAGAGAATCTGGCGGAATAGAAAAAAATCTAAAAAAACTGGCGGTCACAATTTCCCCAGAGATACTCACGTGGCAAGCATGATGCAACCAGTACATCAACACGCCACACTCCCAGCCACTTTTGTTGGTGGAATTTGGAGTCCATGTGTATCTGGACATCCAAAAAACGGCCTTATGGGAAAAATTTTGTGAAGATGTACACAAAATTTTCCTGACCACAGTGTACGTTGCACCTCACTCCATGTCGTGTGGTTGGCTGGACCTAGGTTTTGAAAGCAAAATAGTAGCAGATGAGGCTGCAGCGGTGCGCATAGTGGTTGACCTCCCCGAAGGGCAATGGGTCGTCAAAACCAAATGCACCAGATGGACAAAATCAAACCAAATTTTCCTCACGTTTGACTTTTTGCCTACTACGGTAAAATGTGACATTTTGGAGCAACACCTGAAAGATGGTCTCACCATATATGGTGAAATACAATCTTTCAAAACGCAACATTTCACGCTGATGCCACACCTGTGCACTGGCAAAGCCATCGCAGTTCTGACCCCAACTGAGGAGATCACAAAGGACCTAACCCAGATCCCACACTCCACCTTTATTGATATCGCAGGGCATACCACCCACCCATTCTGGGTAACCATGGACAGCGCGCCCCCTATTTGCACCCACTGTGACGCGTTCAGCCATAAGGCGCACGCATGCCCCATCAAGGAGGGTGTCACATTCCAAGAGCACCCCTCAGCGGCCATGGCCAGCGGAGAGGCGCACTACGAACCAACTGCAAGCACCAAGGAGGCTTTTCCATGGGGAGCACAAGGCTGCTACCTATTGGTAAAGCCTATCTCCCCGCAGGAGCAGAAGAAGGCTAAGCAGGCCCATAGGGCCGCAGCCAAGGAAGCGGCCAAGGCTACCACCACCATCCCACACTCACAACGCCAGGAGGACATGGAGACTTTCGCGGTGGAAGCGACTCAGGAATCCATCACCCAATCAGATTGGGAGGCCCATGCCAAGTGGGCCACTCAATCCGAGGATCCGATGGGAGATTTGATCTCACCCAATTGCTGTACCCAAGCTCTGGTCAAAACTGACTTGGGACCTATCCCAACCAAAAATTTTTTTTTGCCCCGCTTGATGGTGCACCAAACTTATCTGCACCGCAAAAAATTTGTCCGACGTCAGGAAAACAAAAAGTGAAGGCCAAAGCCAATGTAACTCTTTCCACAAAAAATAACAAAAACCCCAATAGCGTTGCTGCTAACACCTGCACTGCTGTGAAAGCCTGTGGGGACCTGGAAGAGGCTGGTGGGCCTGGGGGCCCACCCCCTCGCACCTAAGGTACAATGGGGGAAACCTTCACTCTAGGGATGCTGAATATCACCAGACTCAAGGCCTCCCCATCCCGGGCTAGGAAACTGAGTTTTTTACAAAACAATTTACCTGTGGATATCCTGGCCATCCAGGAGTCCCACTGTCCACGAGGTTCTGAGGAAGCTTGGAAAACAATGCTCCTACCATCCCTATCCTTTTGGTTGAAGCACTGTGGGGTGCTAATTTGGAAAAACAATTTTTTCAAATTCACATCCTCAGAAAAATTCCTAAATGGCCGAGTGCTCATTGTTACCTTCTCGTGGGCTGACGTTGCACACACAATCGTCAACATTTATGCCCCAAACGGTGCACATGAGCGTCAGGAATTTTTCTCATTGGTCAAATCCCTCCCACTACCCCCCCATTTCCTAGTTGGTGACATGAACTGTTGGCTAACCTCACCAACGGACCAGTGGCCACCCTCACCCCACGCCCCACAGGGTCACATAGAACTATGCGTTCTAAAAGCCACCCTTGGGTTAATGGATGCACTGCCACGACATGCCCCACTGCTCAAAAACATGACGCATCCCCACAACACAACGGCCAATTAAGGTCCATGACCCGCATTGACCTTATTCTAATGCTGGCGAAATTCCAACCCCACATCTCCCACTTCAAAACAACGAAAATGGAATTCTCTGACCACCAACTGGTCTCAATAACATACCACTTACCTGTCACAGTTGCAAAGGCCCCACATTGGTACAAAATCTGCCCCCCTGAGCTCGCGTCACCAGGATTTTCCACGTGGGTGGAAGAGGCAACTTTGGCAAAATCGTTTGTTGCACCGTTTTGTGTGGACCCCATTTCCACATGGGCAACTTTCAAAGAAGACATCATCTGCCACTATCGCCATATCTCCTCCAGATGCTCATGAGCCACATCGGCGGTTATCTTACGCGTGCTGGTGGAATTGGCCCACTTGGAGTCCAATATTCCAGCCACAGGATACAGCCCTGCATGGGGCTGGAAGTGGGTGGAGGCAGCCGCCCACCTCAACGCACTCGAAAGGCAACACAAACATCGGGTTTGTGTCCAATACAAGGCCACATGCATCACTAAAGGTGACAAGTGCACCGCATACTTCTTAAAATTTTTTTTGCACCATGCCAGAGTGTGGCCTGCACACAGGTGCAAAGATCGGATAATTCTATTGTGGACACACTGGCTGAAGTAGCAATCAAAATGCAAAAATATTACTCCAAGTTATACCAAGCTGAACCAATTCAGCCAGCTGAAATGGCAGAATTTCTCGACCGAGCTCATATCTGCACCATTTTCTGATACCCAGAAATAATGGATTTAATTACTCCGAACAAATTATGGACAGCCATTCGTGTTGCGCCAAACCAAAAATGCCCTGGCCCAGATGGCATTCCATATGAGTTCTACAAAAAATATTTTAAATATATATCCCCATTGCTGCTAGCCTCACTCAATCAAAGCCTGTTGGAAATGTGCCTCCTACCAGGAGGACATGAGGCCTATACTGTCACACTCTTCAAGAAAGGGGATAGGCTTGACTTAGCCAACTAGCGCCCCATTTCTCTAACAAACACAGACACCAAAATTTTAACCAAAATCATGGCTAACCGTTTAGGGACTGTAGCATCTGCCACTATCTCCCCAGAACAATTTGGTTTCATCCCCAGAAGGTCGATTTGGGATAACGTGCACTCTGTGGCTAATGTGTGTCAGTCCACAGCCTCTGGGGCACTTGTATTCTTGGACCAACAAAAGGCCTATGATAGAGTAAACTGGGAATACCTAAGGGACTGCCTCCAACAATTCCGCCTACCCCCCCGCTTCATAAATTGGGTGATGCTGCTCACGGAATCTGCGACAATGGCAGTGCGTGGCCCAGGCTTCCTAATGGAAGTAGTCCACCCTCAAAGGGGCTTACAACAAGGGGACCCCCTCAGCCCACTCTTATACAACTTCAGCTTTGACCCACTACTGCGAAATGTGAATGCCCACCTCACTGGGGTCCATGTGCCAGGCCAAACCCCAGTCAAGATGATGGCATTTGCAGATGATTGCGTGGTGAGGGGTGTCTAATAACAAAGACTCACGCGCGCTTGAAGCCCTCATCCAGGATATTCCCAGGTAAGCAACGCGGCACTGAACGCCTCCAAAACTGAAATCATCCTCCTTGGTCAGTTTCAGAACTGCTGGGCCCCAGCAAGTAGTTCTTAACCCAGCCCATCTGCTCGCCCACGTCCATGCCTTACTAACTCAACACACACCGCTCCACTGGTGCTCCCCTTTGTGCCACGTCCTACCATAGGACCAGTACGCCATCTGGGCGTGTGGATGGAGGCAGGCGGATACGCGTCAGCAGTAATGGAGTGCCGTATACTGGACAACGTGACGAAGCGTATCACCTCTCTCAGAGCCCACCCTACTACCCTCACTGGCAGGGTTGTTCTTGCCAACTATATGCTCCTATCCAAAGTCTGTTTTAGAGCCCACGCCATCCCCTTCTCCCCTAGCTTCTTCAAATCCCTGTATGCTTTGCTGCAAGGATGGCTTTGGTCAGGCCGCCCTCCACCAGTATGGCTAGAGGTCATTTTTGGTCCTCATCATCAAGGTGGCATGGGCCTACTTGACTTCAAAGCCCATGCTGCCAAGATCCTGGGCACCTGGATCGCGGCCATCACCGCTCCTACACTCCCATCCCAACACTGGTCCCGCGCAGCCCACTCCAACTTCTCCCAAGCCTTGGGCCTCAACAATCCATCAAACCCCCACTCCCTGATGAAATACCTCGCATCACACACATCAGCCACAGGTCCTCACGGGACTAAAACCCACTACAAACGAAATTCTACTCTCCATGCGAAGCGCAGAGCGGAGAATTCATATTAGTGGACATACAACCCAAAGAGGCCGCCCCTCCCCTCAGTTCACACAAGAGGTACAGGGGCTACCCATCCATGATGGTGTGATCCCCATTCGATCCCAAGTCCTATCCAGGGTGGACTACCTGGACATGATGGACATCCCTTATTCCACTGAGACCCAAAAGACTATCTGGAAATATGCACACCATCCTCTGTTGCAGCCTCAAGTCCGCTCCCATGTGTGGCGCTGCCTGAGGTGGGTGTATCATACAGCTGAGCGCTCTAACGCTTTACACTCATCCTGTGTTGTGTGTGGCCAGTATGGAATGCTGTTCCACCGCCTGGAGAAGTGCCCCACCTCTAAAGTGATATGGCACGAAGTCCAACGTCTGCTAGGCCAAGATCAAACGCATCCCTTCAGTCTGTCAAAAGATATGTTTGCTTCATCAATGGCCTCCCCCTCCCACCCTCCCTCCATGCTCTGGTGGTTGCAATCGCCATGTGGACTATCCACACGATTGTCTTGGATGCCATCGCTGGCTCCATCCCCACCCTCCCAGAAGCTGTCCACAGATTCCGGTCTCATTTGGTGGACCACTTTCAAGCGTGGATGTTTAGATATCTCCCACCGCGTCGCTGACAGCTGGTCTCCTCCTGGTTCCCAGTCTGGTTCATCAAATCAGACCCCTTCCTCCACACGTGCTCAATAGTGGCTACGGCCCCTAAACACGTTCCCTCCCCTCCCCATAAGTGGCGTTCCCGCTGGCAACAAGAGATAGCATCGCTTCTCTGGGGTGCCCCCCTGGTACTAAGTTTATCTTTCCTGAGTCATATTTGGAAGTGTCCGTCCCATGGTCGGCCTTCCCCGCAATAAATTTAAATATAATTTTTATTGTATTTATTTAAGTAAGGTTGGGGGCACGGATGGCAGTGCAATAAGGAGGAGAGGAAGGGGGTTGATGCGCTGGGACCCTCTTGAAGTGGTTGTGCCCTGGCGAGAGGGGATGGAGCCAGAGTGACCCAAGGCGACAGAGGTCAGTTGGCCGCACCTCAGCCTGGTGACCCTGAGGTGACAGAGGCCGTAGGGACGAACCTCAGCCTGGAGACCCAAGGCAACAGAGGCTGGTGCACCGCACCTTGGCCTGGTGTGCCTGGCAAGGCCATCCATTTTGACAGGAACATTTAAAGTTGGTACAGCTATATATGGGGGGTGTAGGTTTAAGGACAGTGGCGAGCTGGGCCTTGGGAGCACCGTCCATTACACAATGAGGATAGAACAATCTCATTAGACTGAGATACCAAATCTCAATCTTGAGTAATTTTGGTCATCGCAGTTGAATCCCCAGCAGGCTGAGTGAGTGAAGCTTTGGAGATAGAGTTCAATACCAAAATCCAGTTCTGCTGAGAGTAGTAGGGCTGAGGTATATAATTCTCAGATTGTGGAAGGCGCCAAAGAGGCGTGTAAGTGACTGGATTGGCCTCCCACAGATTAGATGCCATTCAGTAGTTGTTGAAAAATCTCGTTGAAGTTCTCATGTTGGAGTTGATACTGATCATGGTCAACAGATGGTAAGATGAATCAGAAGGTGGCCCAAAACTCTAGGCTAACAGGCTGTAGGGCAGGTAATTTATACTGAGAGGTATTAATCAATCAAGTTACGATTCTTGAATGATTAGCAGGTTTGTTTTCTTGATTGCTATTATTCAAAAATTTTCATAGATGTTTTCACTTGGACAGCTTGGAACTTCCTGTCTTGAGCACTACTTATCTTGGCATAACAGTTCCCTTAATCATAGCTAAAGTTTAAAAATGGGCTCAAGACTGTAAACTAGTGAAGAGGTCAATGAAGTTGAAAAGGTAGTCTTAAATAAACTACTTTATTAGCAAAAAGGTTTTGGTATTTATAGGGCGAGTGGGAACACAATGTTGAGAGGACCTCCATGGCCCATACAATCAGGATTTTTCACAGCATACCAGAATGACCTCTTGGTTGAAACTCTAATTGTTATGGAGCATTTTCATGCCTGTAATGGTGGGCTTCACGCCTTTAAAAGTTTGTGAGTGGAGGCGTAATTCCAGAAGGCATGCCTTTTATTCTTGTGCATGTGATGCTTTTTGAACAAAATTCTCATTGTTGCTTTTCAGGATGGGTTTGATTGTGAAGGCTCAAGAGTTGACTTATTTGGGCTCAATTTGTGAGTAGGTCTCTTGACTCACTCATCATCTTTAATCTTGACACCTACTGTCTTAGTTAGGCTTCTGCAAAGAATGTTCTAATAGTATTAAAAAAGCATTTAATTAGCCTTAACTTTATCTAATCAATTCTGATGGCATTTTTCATGAGTAATATGCAAACTAGTCCTGACCTAAGTATTATATATGATAGTATGGCTTTATTATCAAGATGTTATTTTTATATAATTAGCAAGCTAAGAAAGGTCTTACACAATAATTGTACCTTTATTTTTTACAAACAACCTTGTGAGTTTATGAGAACATAGCACATGACTCATGATTCGATCTTGAGGCTCTCAAGAGCAATAAGGGGAAAAGATATCAGACTATAAGTGAAGTTGTATCAATTTTAGCTAACTTAATTAATTACTAAAAACATTAGATAGTATTAGTGACCGTTGTAATATTAGCCATGTTCTCTTCTAGAAAAATGTTGTGAATCTTGATATTTATAAAGCCCAAATTATTCATTCCATCTTTTAAATGAGAAGTTATTCTAGGTGTTATTATTCAAGCATGAACTGAGATGTACAGCCACTGACTGCAAAAGCAAACAAAAAGATGCTTTCATGCCTTCCATTAACCTTTTTTATAGCAGCAAGAAAATATTACAAAAAAGGTAAAAAGTTTATGGTTGCAGCGTGGTATGGAAAAAACAGGCTTGAAAGATAATTTAAAAGCATACAGAGTACTAAATGTAGATCTCATGGTACTGCTCTTTCTACTTCATTGCAAGTAATTTTACTTAAGGAGGGGCTTAAAAAGTGAAAATCAAGAAGGTTTGTTTATAAAGCAATCTTTAATATCAAGGCTTTAACATCCTAAAAATAGAAGTTCTACTACATTGTTTATGCATTTATATAATGGGGACAATTTGGGTGTTGAGTCACTTTGTTTGTGTCTCTAGTTGCCAAAAAATGTAATGCAAGAATAATACTATTAAAACCACCAGTATTAGTAAACTAGGACCATCATAGTTTTATACTGACGCCAAAAATCTTTAAATTTAAGGTTAAATAAAATTTTACAGGAAGTACAAAATTTGTTATGCCCAAATATGAGATAAAACCATACCATTAGCAGAATTTTGTTCTTTGACTAAGTTTGGGGAATAAAGATAGAATATTTTTACTCATAGAACTTGCCATCTTAATCCCCTAGGGGTTCTTATGGATTCCCCTTTTTTAAATCCACATTTAATGACCTTAATTTACTCTATATTATTTAATTTATGTCAAAAGCTCTCACACCTAGTTTGTCCATGAATTTTAAAATTTTTTCCTGATATCATTGAAGTTAAAAATTTAAAGATATTGAGCCCCCTTTTTGTGAGTCTTGTTTGGGGGTGTGTTTCTAAATTGCCTCACTTCAACTATAAACACCCTAATTTACACTCAAACTAGCATGACTTGATACACATAATATTTTGTGGAGAAATAAAATTGTTTATGAAATTGATGTCTTTAGGTTCATAGGAATTTTTTCAGCTAGTAAAGAGTGGGATGTCCAACGCTTATCATTATAGTGGCTCAGTTCCTCAACTTATTCAAAGGTAGTGTCTAATGACTAACCTTTTTGGTATGGAAAGGGCGCACTTTTTGACCTTAATTGATGGCCTTAACTGAAGATCTTACATTACCACCCCTTTAAGAATAAGGTCCACTCCTTAAGGGGCCTCTACCAAAGCATAGTTCTTATCAATTGGAAATTTGATAGCAAAATGGTAGATTTCTTGGGAGATAATGAAAGTTGAACCTTAAGGTTTGTATAATGAAACTTTGCAAAAAATCTTGCTACAGATGTCATAATATTTTTGAGAACTCAACTATTATTATATTACAGATTCCCTTCAATGATATTAAATACTTGAGTTATCTTTTGACCAGTTTAGATCCAGATATTTAATATGCTTATATCATGCTGCTTTCTACCATAAGTAGTTCCATTTAAAAAAATGGTGGCCCCTTAACAGGGAAAGTGAAGAGGTGTGTAAGAAGGTGTAGGTTAAGATGAACTTCAGTTCTTTATGTAACCTCATTACTTTTCTTTAACCAAAATAGGCTGCTCATCTGCAAGATAAGTTATGGCATGACACTTTGATCTGTATAAAAATCAATGCTGCATCATTGTATTTCAATTGAACAGGTTGATTTGCGCTATAGCTAAAGCTAAATCATTAATATAGAGATATTCAAAAATAAAAGACATCATTTTTAGATATAGAATCTTAGTAATAGTCTAGAAAAGCACATATATTAGTTTTTGGTCTTTACAAAGGCTTGAAGCTTGCAGTTTAGTAGTTTTTTTTATGGGTAGGCTTCTAGATTATTATCATAACAAAATCCCCTTTTAAGATGGCAGTCTTCCATGATATGCAACTCAAATCCAGGGTTTCTCATTGGTGCATAATTATTGATAGCTGAGCAGAACTGCAAAGTTTCAGGATAGTTTTACAATATTCATAAAAGACATAGAGACTAATTCTAGGCCTCAGGTAATTTACATCATATAGCAATCCATTAATTACCAATATTAAAGGGAAATTGAATTCAGATAATAAAAACAGTATTGATGATGCAGTTTTGGCTGCTTTATGGAAAGGGAGATAACTATTTATAAGTTGTTCTACTGCTCACATCTTCTGATCCAAAGAAAATAAAAGTAAAATAAGAAAATATGGTTTAGCATCACCAGGATGGTAGGGAATTGGTTGTAATTTCTATAATAACTTGATTGATGATGATGTCCAAGAACAAAATGCATTTACAGCGGCAATGTAGCATGAAAAGCGCACTATAGACAATAAAGTATACTAACATTTAGGAGATTGACGTTGGCATAAGATCAGTGTCATGTTTACATGACTTAATTGAGGGAACCAACTTCCAAGACAAGGCTGGGCGTCAGAAGTCCCAAAAGGTCAAGCTTCATTTTCTCATTGACCTAAAGCACACCTTGGACCAACGCTGGGTGCAGGCCAGATATGCCCAGGTTGGTCCAGGTGAGGTTCATGACGCCCATCCTCATGTTATAGCATTGGCGTTAAAATGGACTAGTTACCTTCCTAACCACGATGATTCAGTTTGGGTGATAAGAAAACGGGATTTAAAAACCCATTCATTTTTGAAATGTCCAACTTGGGTTAGCCTTGCCTTCAATTGATAAAGCCCCAGGCTCAGTATTTTACTAACTATAGTACCCTGCCCAATGGGACCGTGCGCTTCTTGGTGCATTTGGGCTTAGCACCACTTCCACAAATTGATAAACCCAAAGATTGTTTAAGTATGATTCTTTGAGACCAACCTTCCTCAGTAGTCATCTTCCATTTAATAAAGATCCCATTATTCTACATTTTTATATGTTAACTTGGGCAAACCAGTGCACAAACCTCTTTGGGGAGGTCCCTAACAACATCAGCCACTATATTTGCACAAAATTAATGATTGAAGCTGGTGCACCTCTGGGCCGCCTGGTCCCCTCCAGACTGAGTCACCCAAGCCCTCCAGTCTAGATTACTGCTTGTATATGGACTGCTCTTTGGGGTCCGCCCAAGTTTTGGTGTTTGTTCATTTTTTATTAGTATCTATTGTGTTGAACACCCTTGCCTTGTATATATTTTCTCTAGCATCCTCTGTGGTTATCTTTCTAATAAAACTGATGAAGAGTTCCCTTGCATTTGAGCTGTGCACCATGCACCACCTCGCTGGGAACTGGAGAGTATAGACACTCTCTTATATTTAGACGACCAACCTTTTTTTCACATGCACCAGAATTATCAGTGTGAAACCTTCATAAGGTGTGAATTGGGTGCTCCAGCTGTTGGCCATGGCAGCAGTGGGGCTCTACACCTTATTCTCATTTTGCTGATGGTTGGAGCATCTCAGCGTTGTTCTTGCTACCACCAACTGGAAAGTACCCACCCTTCTTGCTTGTACCTGGTGGATTTAGACGTTTTGCATTATGAGGGCCGTGATTCCCTGACTTTCCACCAAAATTATTGCTCTAATATTTAAAATGATTTTACTCAGCACCACATTCAGATGGTGCAAGTGGATTCATCACTGAAGAGCCTGATGGAGATGGCCTTGGATAATGATGTACAACCCATCACTTAAAATGGGTATGGGGTCATTCACAGCCCAAAACGCGTTTTATAACAATGTTTTCTTATATTAAAACGAGCCCAATATCTTATCTTATGGCTCTGATATGGAACCTACTTCAGTATACCAAAACACACCAGAGAATCAGCGCTTGATCATTCCTATGATCTGCAAAACATAGGAGGTGGAAAAAGACTTACTACGGTATATAAAATGTTTATGCAATTGCTGAAGATATGGTGGGTTATGTGACCTCAGTAGTAAGAGTAGCCAACTATCCCACTCCATTCTATGATTTAAAACATACCCTGGAGGCATGCTTATGCCTGTAGACAATTTCTATGGTGAAGTGTTGGCATTATTTGCTATAGAAAACTACCATTCTAGAACTTTTTTTGTTGACTGCTACCCTATCATCCCCTTTAGGAAAATCAGAACAACTTATTTGGTAGATACAGGAACCTCTGAAAATATTGATAAGACCTAGATGACTACCTTGAGCTGAGTTACTTGCCAGGTGGTATGGTTAGGTGGGCTTCCCAAAGTATTCCCACGCTGAAAGTTCTGGGGTTAGTGGATTATCAAGTTATAAATATCATTTTAGCTGACCGCTTCCAGGCTATCAAAAACCTTTTGTAGCCCATTATTTTGGGTGTAGAGTGGTGGCACAAATTTGACGTCCAAACCAACTTGAAGGACAATACCTTGTACTTAACATTAAATAATGGTCATGAATCAGTTGTCCCTTTGTCTGAAGCGAAAACTCAGGGCAATCTGCCCCTCTGGACCAATATCCACACTATCAGTCTTGCCTAATTGCTGAAGCCCTCTCTGGAGGTTCCTTTACCTTCCTGTTTGGAGGGGTTGGAATATTTGTTCAATGCGGCTTCAGCCAATGTATGACCAGCTCATTCAGAATTTGCTTGTGAGTTCAAGCTTAACGTTGATCTGATGTATATATCTTCTCCTATTTACCCTTTGATTGTATTAGAGGAAGCAGCCTTAGATGTGTGGGTTAAGGAGAAGTTAGCTAAAGGCGCAATATATCAGCGTACCTCCCCTGTATGCTCCCCACTTCTCTTTGTGAAGAAGAAAAATGGTACCTAACGCCCATGTGTAAGTTATGGGAAACTCAACAACGTCACAGTACCAAAATTACATCCCATCCCACTGGACTCACAGATTTCACGCTATGTTGAGAAGGCAAAAGTTTTTCCTAAACTGGATTGAGTAAATGCGTTAATCATATCTGGATCAAGAAGGACTAGAAGTGGCTAACTGCATTCCATACTAGTAAAGGAATTTTCAATTTATGGGTTATGCCCTTTGAACTTAAAAATGCCCCTGCAATCTTTCATCGCTGTATTGATGTGGCTTTGGGGGACCTTCTGTGGGTATGCGCGGTAGCCTACATGGATGATATTCTGGAGTTTTCCCCTGATAATGAGTATCATGCAGTTCACCTTCGGTAGGTAATGGAGCGTTTAGAGCAGCTGAACTTATGTTAAAAATTAGTAAATGAGAATTCTTCAAGTCCCAGGTCACCTTACTGAGCAACGTCATATTTGACAAAGGTCACATGATAACTCCAGACAAGGAGAAGGCAGTTCATGAGTGGCCCACCACAACCTTAGTCAATTAATTATGGAGTTTTTTGGGTGTGTACATTTCTTAAAAAATTTTAGCCAGATCTTACTAAGGTGGCGGCGCCCCTTATAAGGTGAGTAGGGCTAAAATTCTCCAATGGTCCCCCATTTTGCAGGGTTCCTTCCAAGCTGTAAAGTGCACCCTAATAACCACATCCATCCTTTGCCATGTGGTCCAAAAAAGAGTTCATTATGGCTACTGATGCCTCCAACTTCACCATAGAAGCGGCCTTATTAGGAAATAGGGGAAGATGGAATAGAGTATCTGGTAGGATGTTTTTCCAGGAAGATGTCTCTGCCAGAGTTAAATTACGCCGTATATGATAAAGAGTTATTAGCAGTGGTTGAGGCGCTGACTTATTGGCGTCATCACTTGCATGGCTCATACCAACCCTTCTGCATACATACAGATCACCGTGGCTTACTGCACTACCACGCACCTCATGTTTTGACTCACGGCAAACCCACTAGCATGAGGCCCTAGCCCAATTTGTGTTTTATAATAGGTTTACTAAGGGCAAGGAGAATGGTTTGGTGTATGCTTTAGGCCGCAACCCTGCACTAGCTCCCAATCCTATGGAGGTAGAGATGCATAATATCCATTTGATGATTCCGCCAGGTAAGATTGTGTCTTAACTTCCCTTTCCCTCAGCCCATGGACCAGCGCTTGCACCTCTGGAAAATGTGGTGGAATACATTATGTTCAAAAAGGTAGTCCTTTCACAGCCTTTGTCAGCCAAATATACTTTTGTATTTGCCAAGAGTGCATTAGATTAGGAGGACATTACCAGGGGTTACCACGTGAAGGATGAGATGGAGTGGCTTCAGGGGCGTCTATGGGTTCTTGCTGGACCACTTGGCCTGGAAATCATCCAAGACCATCATGTCAGAATCACCTTTGGTCATCCTGAGAAGGCAAAGACTCTGGAGCTAATTCACGCACTTACAGTTGGAAGGGGTTAGCCGCACAGGTTCAAGTATTGTAAAGAGTGCCTGGCCTGCAACCAAATAAAAGTGAATTAATAGCCACTAGTGGGTTTGTTTTTACCAGTGATAAAAACTGAAGGGTCTTGGACTTATTTATCAGTAGATTTTATTATAAATTGCCTGTATCTGATGGCTAAGATGCCATCATGGTAGAAGTGGACTGATTTACGAATTTCGCCCATTTTACCCCTTCAGAACCACAGTAACTGTGGCGGAATAACTAGGCTCTTCTCCACTTGTGTTTGCTCTTCACAGGGTCCCCCAAGATATAATCAGCAATATTGGACCCTAGTTTACCTCATTCTTTTGGGAAAAATTTGCGTAAGACTCTTCAGATTTGCCCCTGCCTTTCAACTGCCTATCACCCTCAATCAAATGGTCAGACTGAATGAGTGAATCAGTGCCTAGAACAGTTTTTACGGTGTTACACCGCCGCAGATTATTCAGATTGGGGTTCCCATCTCCCCATGGCCCAATTCAGTTATAAAAACGCCCAATATGCATCAATCGGTTATTCCTCCTTCTTTGCCAACTATGGCTTCAACTCCGCCTTCAACATGGAGCCCAGTTGTGGATCCAAGGTGTAAGCTGTGGTGGACTTTGCAAAGACAATCAAGAAGGTTTACCAGTGGGTCAACCACTCTGGATGATCCATACAAGCTTACAAGGAGAACACTGATGGTAATAGATGAGTTGGACCAGTGTACAAGGAAGGAGATCTCGTGATGATGGATGCTAAAAACATTTCAATCAAGCAACCATGCAAAAAAAACTGGGACCCAAGAGGATTGGGCTTTACTGTATTATCATAAAAGTGGGCCATGCCTCATACCAGTTACATCCCCCCTCGTTTTGAATCTTTTCAGTATTACATGAAAGTGAGCCTATGTTGTTTAAGGGCCCCCACCAGAGACTCCTAAGGCTTATCTCATGTATGGGGAATCAGAGTGGGAAATGGAGGAGTTTGTAGCCTCCTGTTTGGTAAAAAGAGGACTTAAATAACTTGTACCTGAAAGGGATTTGATGTACCGGAAAACAGTTGGGTCACACCACGTGATTGTACCCATGACCAAGATCTAATTGAAGCTTTCCACCAGCGTTTCCATGAAGCTACAGGATCTAAGTCCAAGCAAGCTATTGCTGCCATAAATTGGCCCCTTCCCACAAGAACTTTTCCTTGGCGAATGCCCCTGGGGGTGGAGCTGAAAAAAGAGGAGAGGGTAATTTTCATGCATACAAGACTTAATTAAGGGAACCATTTGACAAGACAAGGCTGGGCATCAGGAGTCCCAAAAGGTCAAGCTGAGGACCTTCCTAACTGTCGGGATTTCACCAAATTTGCATATCTCCAAAA
>JAKSZP010016627.1:0-24668 GCA_022478985.1 Massospora cicadina | reverse complement strand
GGTTGCCCCAGCAAGACCCACAGTTGCCCCCATTGCAGCCAGTTTGGTTTGTTATGGGGGCCTTTGGTATGTTAATTAACTTCTATTTCTCTCACCAGAATAATAGGAAATCCCTCGTCAACTGCTCAGAACTGCTATGCCCTTGCATTCTGGGCTTTCCACTGGGTTGTTACACACCCAGATTGGAAGCCCAGTAATACACTAATCAGCAGATTCCATGACAAGACCAAGCTTTGCCAGATCTTTTACATCGCCCCATATGAAGCCCAAAACTTCTGGATTTTCTCCAGGCATTGAGCACATTATTCTTGCGTCTGTCACATCGCTTCCTCCACTAGGTACCCATCCCACTTCTTAAATTTTCTGACTTTCATTGACTCAATGTGTATCTAATATCTGTTTGAACTCATACTCATGACTATCCTCCTCTCAAGCTCTCAATAGTCCCATTAAATAAAGTCCTTTTTTAAAGGGCATATCTATGAATCATGGATTACAGGGTGGGTCTTGTACACTTCTGGCAGTTCCAGTTCAAAGGTAACCTCATTTATAGCATGAGTAATATAAGACCCTAAAATTTTAGCCTCAGCTTCTAATTAATCAATGGTATGGCGTTATTCTTTACTGAATTGAGCACCCAATCATTAGGAACAAATTATGGGTCTGGAGCTCTCCATCAGTAAGCTTGATGCCTCTGCCATAAAATAGCCCATTTCAAGTTTCTATGAAACAATTTTTATGTCATATATAATATGACTATCTCATCTGTCACCTGAAAAACCCCACCACCTGAACACTTCCAATGCATGGAATTAATCCATGGTGTTGGAACCTTGGCAGGGTAATGCTTGCTGGTGCTTTTCTACAAGATTTTAACAATGGTAGCATACATGGGAATTCCAAAACCCTTAACTGCTATTAGATATTATAGGGGAGAAATGTAACTAGAAAGTGTATTTTTATATAAGAATTGTTGTAAAATAAGATCTCTGACTTTTTCTAGAAGGTTTATTAAGTTAAAAACTTGAGGGGTAAAAAGTGAACACCTAATATATCAAAACTTCTTATATTTTTGGTATGTTGGGGCTAAAAATGGGAAGGGCGACGAAATTCAGAATAGGCGGGAATTTGTGCAATTTAAGTTAATATAAAAAGAAAATCAGGCCTCTTGAGATCATTTGTACCTAGACAAGGCTTTTGTTGTGTGGTTTGGATCATCATCTTGGATGATTTAACCGTTTGGCAGCATTTTAATATAACCATGCCAATCAGCTATTTGGAAATTGCTGTTTGGCCGACTACCAGAGCTCTTATTCAATGATTGGTGAGAAACCATTTTATCCGCCTGAACCACCTTCAGATTTATAAATAGGGGTGGTTTTTATTATAGTAAATTACACCAAATTCAAGCTGGTGCTTAGATAAATTCCAGGCAAGTTGACATATTTCTCCGGAGGTTTTGAGGAATCAGAGTGCCAAAGTCTAAGGTTATCAGTTGGAGCTTAAGATTATAAAGATACGTTTTTACTACTAGTGGTGTCCAACCCAAAAGGGGGATCCGCCACGCATTTTTATTTTACACATGGGTCAAACAAAGGGACTATCATAAATCTAACATAAAAACATAATATAGCCTCTAGGTTATCAGCCTAGGAAGCCATATCAGAAGGCGAGGAGGCTTTGGGGAAACTTTTGTCTGGCGCCCGCTTTAGCTGGCAGACCATGGTGGACAGCATTGGGGTGGGAGCATCAGCGACATAAGGCATAAGGAGTTATAGTTGGGGTTTTTGATTAATAATCAGGCATGTGATTTCAACATCTATCATTTGTTAATGATGCTGGCAGTGTTCATCGCCTCAACATATTGAGCAAGTTGATGCTCAGCAAAAATGATGAGAGCCAGCACACAAGTAAATGACTTGATGTGCTGGTGGTTTTTGGGATAATTGGGGTCAAAAAGAGAAGATTTTGCTGCATCAATGCAAGTGCATCTTGCACCAAAAGCAAGTTCCTCAATTTTGTACTTCGCATTTTCCTCACAATCATGAAGAAAAAAGGGATAGGTATACCCTCAACAAGGGCTCCATTGCCCCATGGAGTTGCTGGTGGAGGAGGGTGTTGAACGGGGCAGCTGCAGCCACAACTTCCATTTCATTAATATTTTATAAATTGGAAACTCGTTTTTTGGATGAAAATGGTGGGAACTCAATTTGGGAGGGTCCAAGAAGAACTCCTCCAAAGCAAAATCAGGTTTCACGTGGCATGGCCAGTCAGCCTAATCAATCCACTTGAGAGCCTCAAATGGATTGGATTTGGCCAGCGCTGTGCCAGCCACATGAATTGGGGCTGTAGCTGGAGCTGATTGACCATGTGCTATCAACCATGGCAGCTCAGCTGAAACTGGTTCAGCCATCAACTCAGGATTCCATAATCAGTCAAATTTTTAAAATTTTTAAATTTACATAAATTTTGACCGGCCGCCACTTTGGAAGCAGCGCCAGAATTCCCCAACGTTGGGGGCAAGATTAGAAGGATATTTCAATTTGAATGATACCAACGAGAATCAACCAGGGATTTTTGTGTAATACTGGATTTATTTGCCACTAAAATACTCTTTTAACATAATCAAACATAGAATTTTCTAAAATTACCCTATCAAGAGTAGTAGGAGGATAATAAGAGCGCAAGGAACGTCCACGGACTTGGTTAGAAACTATAGTGGCAAGGGTCTTGATAGAACATTTATCACCACTCTTATAGGTGATAGCAGAAGGGCATTCCCAAAATGGAGCCAAACTTATCACTTCAAGTTGTAATACAGTTATGGTAGTACAAATACCAAGTCAGAGATTTGAAAGGTGGGCAAAAGAAGCCTAAACTCATTAGTGGCCTGTCCCTTTTTAGTGACGTTTTAGCTAGGTTAGCCATAGCTTAATAAATTTTAACTGAATGATTGTTGCTTAAACCCTTCATGGTACCTGTCAGGATCATCCATTTTATTATAAAAGACATCTTTGCTAAGAGAGCAATTATCTCAGGTTCTCGCCAATATAGTTGTGGATGAGAGACATTTTGAGTATCTGGTGATAAATAATACAATAGGCCATAAGAGCACTAGTCAGAAACTGGTCCAGTATAGTGGGTCAGAAGTGGTCATTTTTGTAGTATTGATACCAAGGTTCCCTTCGCTTTTTCAACAGTATTATTTGTAGTTGGGATATAAGGGACCAAAAAGAGCTGTTTTGCCCCATAAGGGTAGCTAGTATATTGACCACTCTTAAGGAGTTTATACCATTGTCACAGAGAAGGACTTGAGGGACATCCATGGTGAGTGAAAATATGCTAATGAAGATAAGTGGTGGTATCTTTTGCAGTTTGAGCAGGAAGAGTTACAACTTCAGCCCATTTTGAAGAATTATCAATATCTACTAAAATATATTGATTTCCACAAGTTATCAGGGTAAAGGAACAACCACATCTAGGATTATCATGTGGAAGGGTTGCTGATGAGTAAAGGTTGTTATTAGTACTTGTTCTTGAAGCTGAATTGCTTTTTAAAGGTTAGACAGGAATCCGGGATTTGATAAGGGGATCCATCAATCCTGTAATATTCAGAATATCCCAGTTCTGAGTGCTGTATATTGGATTTAGCGCACTGCCAATGCCAAATAATGCCAACGTTAAATTAACTGCAAAATTAAATTGTAGTTGGTCTGACCCAACCATGCAAAAACTCCACTATTCCAAAACCCAAAAAGATAAACATCATATTAAGGCGGAGCAAACCCCAAAAAAACCTATATTTTATTCTTAAATAAAAAGGCCGCCAAATAGAGCTTGTCTGGAGAGCAACCAACGATGCTCCTCAAGGATGGAAAGCTAGGGGTAAAATTCTGGAGTGAGCTCCAGAACTGGTGGACACAACCTTTTATGGCTGCCCTTTAGGCCACACCCAAACCATGTACTAGCTCATACAAGCCTAAACAATGGTTCAAGCAAGGCACAACCCAGCGCCTAACTTGACCAAAATCAAAAATCTAAACGATTCAACTTAGAATTCAGAAAGGCTGAACTTGAGCTAAAATTCTAAGGCCTGTTGAAACCAATAGTTAAAATTCCCTCTCAGTAGTACAGTTCTTCAATCCACTCATTGGTTTTCTGACTCCACCATGCCTTAGGATAGAATAAACCTCCATGATCATAGGCACTCTTCCTGAAGAACTAAAATAGGACAGCCACTGAGCCTTAATTTTTTGCATAACTTCCCACTTAACCTTGGTGTTGCAAGAGTGTCAAGCTAACGTCTTCTATACAAGCTCATCATCATCATAATAAGCGTTGAGGGTCATTAAATGGTCATGAAATCTCTCCGCTTCACTTTTATATAAGTGAAGGACAGGCAACTGAGTCAACCTATCTACATTCATGTAATGCATTCCAGATCAGAGCTCAATTCTCATATCATAAATGAAAGCTTTAAGGCACAACAAGCCAACCATCCAGTAGATCTTTTATATTATGTAACCACTTTAAGGAGGCGCGGGCAGTAACCACTATGGAGGGAGTCCCATATAAAAAAGGGCGGTAATATTTTATGGCAAGAAAGACAGCGAGGTATTCCTTCTATGTGACGCTGTAGTTACGTACAGCTTTAAAAGCACCTTGATGAAGTAGGAAACGGGATGTTCAACACCATGCTAATCTAATTGAGCCAAGATGACTCCAACAGAGTAGTCAGAGGCATCGCTCAAAAGAATGAAGGGTTTACTATAGTCTGGGTGGCATAAAATAGCCTTTGTTGTAACAATCTATTTAGTGTCTCAAACGCGGCCTCTAGTTCATCATCCAATAGAAAAGGGTGTTTTGTCCATGAGGCGCACTAGTGGCTCAATAAACTGGGAATTTGGAGATGAATTGATGATAATACCCCATCATGCCCAGAAACACCTGGATATCGTGAAAGGTTTGGTATCAGGAATTATGGATGTAGTTTTGACCTTAACTTATAATGGGTAATCACTTTTTGATAATGGCGTGGCTGAGGAAATCCATTATATTCTAGAAAAAATACATTTAGTAGGTTTCAACTTATTGTTAGACGCACACAAGCGTTAGAAACGTCCTTTAGATGAATAAGATGCTCATTGAAAGTTTTGGAAAAGAATGTGGTACCATCAAGATAGACAATCACACAACTCAGCTTGAGATCCTGTAGGATGTGATCCATTGCCCGTTAAAAGGTTGCGGGCTCATTGCAAAACCCTTGAGGTAGCTGCGTGGGTTGAAAAGGCCTACGCTGCAGGTAAGAGAACATTTCTCATGGTCTTGGGAATAAAGGTCCATTTGCCATTATCCTCTAGCCAAGTCCATAGCAGAAAAATATTTATCCAGAGAGTTGGGCCAGGGCATCATCAATTTGGGGGATTAGGTAGATATCCTTTTTTGTGAGGTTGTTCAATCTACAGTAGTCCATAACTACTCACCGACCTCTATTTTTCTTCTTTTAATTAAGAGGTAGACGACCAAGGACTTTAAGAAGGCACCGACAACCCAGCTTCCAGTTAATGTTTAATCTCCTGACTCATCTGAAGATCCTTTACTTTTGATTTCTAATAGGATTTTGACCATATAAGACATGAATCACCAACATCATTGATTTGACTCCAATCCTTCATGTGGCCATAATTGGTACCAGATTTAGATATATCACTAAAGTCCTCCAATAAAGTGTGGAATTTTATAAGCTAAGCTTGGGTTAGTTTATTGAAGATATGAACGTTAGGCAGAGTACATAGTAATTGGTCAGCAGGTAAGCCCATCTCCAACAAATACCTGTGCAATAAACTTGTTTAATGCTTCTTTATACTCGGCATAACTTTCTGAGCCAAATTACATGAATTTAAAAAAACAAATTGTATTCGCCCATAGTAGTTTTGCTCTGATGTCATCGGATTCTCTGCCAGCTGCTCCAGCGTGGGGCAGCAGCAAAACTCCCCCACTGTTTTCCATCCATCAGGAAAACGCGCTAGGACTGGTTCACCCAGTCATTCTAAACCCATGGGCCGATTAGTTCCGCCCAAGGACCTGGACGCCCACCTTGCTCATACCCAAGTGGTACCACGCTGCCCCCTAGTGCTCCCCCAGAGCAACATGCGCTACGGCCTAAGGGTCAAATATGGGAAACTATTCCCATACCATGACCAAGCCATTATCAAAATGGCACAGGCGGTGATGATACCCGCCAGATTTATTGATTTCTGCCCTAAAAGGAGTATTTTAACCACAGCTTCACCTATGAAGCTGACGCTGCCACTGCAGCAACTGTGCCCCTGGTATTCCAGGGCACCTCTCTCCCCACAACTCGGACTCAGCTCCCAGTGGACACCACTTTGGTGGTCCAGTTTGCTGGCCTGCCCACCCACCTCCCCCCTGAAGTGCTCCACCAGGAGCTGATGGCCAGTTTGGCAGCCTATAGCTCCAATACCATCCTACAATTTGTGGTCCCAAATGGGGCCACACGACTTTCTGGGCCTCGGGAATATGCCACAATAAGCCCTGAATTTAGTAAAGTTGTGGCGGCAATTCTGCCATGCACCGTTATTCCCTCAGCACCTGACCATCAATCTAAGCCCGCGTCAAGGGTGGGCGGACGATCTGTCCATCATGTTTTGAGTTAGACCACTTAAAACGCAAATGCCCCTACTAAACTGCATCAGATGGATCAGATGACTCATCCACCAACCTCCAATCCAATGCCCACCCTGTACAATTTCAGGTATGGGGCACAATCCTACCTCCTCCACCCCCAAAGCCTGTTGCTGCAGCTACACCTGCAGCCACCAATCAGCCTCCTCCCCACCCCAATGCCATAAATAATCCCTCCAATCAAACACTGGATTGGATCCCAGTTCAATCCCATGCATTTGAAAATGAATCAAACAAACCTCAACTGTACGCTTATTCCCCAATCCAATTCAACCAAAACCCATGGGTATAAACAGATGAAAGCAACGAATCAGGTAATGTCATTGAAAAATCATCGCTGCAAGTTGAGCAGCTCTGTAACGCAGAATGGGATGCAAAATTCCCGCCTCAGAAATATGTCCCTCAACCCAACGCTAAACCATTCAATAGCGACCACCAGCTTGCAGTAGAAGCAGCCGCCACACCAGATTGCCATCTGCTCCGCAAAGCTGCTGCCAAATCTGTGGCTGCGCTCGCAGGAGGAATTTTGCCTCCTGTTATTCCCAAAGATCTTACTGCACAAAGTAAGATCAACATGAAAACTTTACACAAAAATGTCACTGAAGCCATCCAGAACGTGGTAACAGTAGCACGGAGTCTGAAAGAAAAAATAACTTAACTAACATTGGCACATCTGTTAAAATTCCTAGACGACCGCCTCAAAGCTGAAGACGCTTTGGCCAATTACATCGTTGGCATTATGATAGCTAACAACTATTCGGAAGTTTCAGTCATCAGAGATATTGAACCCCATACTGCCGATGCCCCCATACCCCTACTATCTGCCTTAACACGCACCCTACTCTGGAATGAGATGGATGCGGCTGAAGATGAGCCCTCCAATCCCTCCTCCCCATCCACCATGGAGGGATAGCAGTATTCGCTACCCACCTGGTTGGATATTTGTTAGGTATGATTCAATCAATCTGTTCATTTTGGGCGTTTTGTTTGAATCATTAATTTTTATTATAATTTTAGTTTTAGTTTGGTAATGTCCATCCCCTGGTCAGCTTACCTTGGTTATTTAGAAATAAACTTGTTTAATATCCTTAATTGGGATCAGCAAACCTTTATTAATCTCCCGATGTTTTCTCACGATCATGTCCTTGCTAGTAATATTCCTCATTAAGATATTGATAGGTTGCTGGTAGGCTGGGTCTAGTATGCCTGTCAATACTTGAAATTCAGAGGGACTTATCCCATTAATGCTGATTATGTGCAATAGACATTTGTGGGGAATTTGCAAGGTAATCTTGGTGTCAATCACCCTTTGTTCATTAGCTTTGTTTAGAACCTCTTAGACGCATAAAAGGGTATGCCCTCTAGTGCATCCACAGATTCTATCAGCCTCTTTGTATTTTGCCCGCCATTATATAGTGTAAAGAAAATGCGGATTAGGGGTACTCAATTTGCAACATACTATTTTATTAAATTTTTTGTTGGTTAGAACCAGAGGCACTTCATAATTAAGCAGGGAGAAGTAGCCCTGTTTCAGGTTTATAATTCCATAATACTTGAGCATAAACTGAGTACCAATGAACATACTATAAGTATTACTTCCAAGGCCATAGCCAAGGCTGACAGGATAAGCTCCCAAATCTGATGTGTGAAGAAGAGTATGTCCCAATAGAGCAAGTGATGTTTGGAACTGCAGTTCTAAACCATTGGGTGTATTCTACATCTGGGACCAGCTTGATCTTCCTAATTAGTCTTGAAGAAGCAATGTTCACTGGGTACCAGTGTCAAGGATAGCCAGGACCCGTACTCTGTTGATGATGACCTCCACCTTGGTTAGGGTTCCCCCAAGGTTAGGGGAGAGGGTTGGAGCTTCTTTAATATGGATAGTGGAAGCAAGTCTGTGAACAGTGTCAGGGTACTTATCTTTTATTGATTGTAGCATGTGGACACACTGAATATATCATAACAGCATGGAAATGACCTGGTTAGCATCACTATCTGTATCAAAAACCTTAAAACACCTCAGCACTTTATGGAGATAGATTCAACTGGGTTCATGGCCATATTGACTCTTTAAAGGTTCAACCAATCTAATATCTCCTCTTTAACTGGGTCTCCTAGGACATAATGTCCAATGTCCTTGCAACCCCCTTCAAATTTGTCATTGGAGAGGTTCTCTATGCTCCTCAGTAGCTTAATACTAGGGGGTGGGAGACAGTCCCTTCTTGGTCACAGGGGATGTCCTTTTGAGACTCACCTACCCTTTTGGCCTTTGGAGAAATCTTTAGAACTGCAATGTCTTTTTCTTCTCCTCAAGATGATTTCCATAGGCATGCAGCCAGTGGATATTCTAAGGTCATTATAGACTGACTCTTGAAGAGGCATAATGGTGGAGCTGCAGGGATAAGCCTTTTGAGGTGAGCGGGGGATAAGGAAAGTTTCAAAATGATTTCCTACCGTGGACTTAAAATGCAAGTGATGGAAGGAAGCATTCCCCTGTCACCCCCGGTAGCTTCTTGTTAACCTCACGCGGTAGAATAAAATTATTTGGACCTGCCCTGCAGAAGCAGGCTTCACTATAGTAACAAGCACAGGAGGGCACATGGGAGTCGTCATGAACTCCTGTTGCCAAGCTGCTTTGTGGAAAGTATCAATATCTAAGACTTGGGGTTTTAAAACAGCTCCGCGGTTAGTCTCAACTTGATGGAATTCCTCAACATCTAATAAAGCCCCCTTTAAATCTTGAACATTATGGAGTTAGCGTTTCACAGAGTGATATGCCTGGCTAAAAAAGACGATCAGCTAGACCAGTTAAAATGGCGTCAATGGCGTCGTTAAAAGGTAGCATTTTTGCAAATAACATGGCTGGGTGACCCTGTAGAAGCGATCAACAAAAGTGGCAACTGATTCCTCCTTTTGCATGAAAAGGTACATAAAAGCCTTCTTGATCCTCCTTGAACTCTGAGTTAAGCCAAAAAAACTCCTCAAGCGCTTCTTTAACTTCTTCTCAGGTACTAAGGTGGTACACTTTTGGGGAATTATTATATCTTGAGCAATATGAATTGAACAAGGGAGGTTGTATTTGATTTTTTGGTGGTCAGACATTCCCTCCATAAAAGATTCATATATAAAGATTAAGCAATGTTACCCTTACCAGGGATAAACTTGTCATTAAAACAGGCTTTTAAAGGGAGAGGGGTACCATCTAGTACTAAAAAAAAAAGGGAGAGGGGTTACTTCTTGTGGGGAAAAATAGCAAACGCAGCTTCATGAGAAGCTTGAGAGAGACACTTTATAAGCTCTTTGAGTCGTGGCAAGGCGTTATCCAATTTCTTCCCAAAGCATCTAACCTTGGGTTAGCTTAAGCAATAAGGCTAGGAAGTCTTATAACCCAAACGTTCTCCATTTTTTATAAGGTTTGTGGTTTACAGGCCCCTGTAGTGAGCACCAATTGTTGGAATTCTGGCAGGGTTGATGTTCACCAGTGCTTTTTGCACAGGATTTCAGCATTAGTAGTAGGCTTGGGGGTCTCAAAACTCTCAAATTTTATTTAAAATGATAGGGGAGAAAATTTAACAACAAAAAAAAACTCTCTTTGACCGCTCAAAGTCACTTTTGAGCGATTTTAAATTTAAGTTTATATATCCACAGCCATCTGCCCAAACCTATTCTTTGATGTCCTTGGCTCTGCCGCCTGCCACCCCAGTGTTAGCAGCAAGCACCCCCATCTAGCGTTTTCTGACCTGCAGGCAAGCGCGTTCAGACGGGCTCAAACAGCCCGCCCACTGCTTCCAACCGTTTTGTCCCCCCACGGGACTTAGCACTCCACCTGGCGCGCGTCCACCTTTCTCGCCCCCATCCTCTCGCCCTCCCTCTCTCTGCTATTCGCTATCGCCTCAGAGTGGACTATGGGCGTTTGTTCCCATATGCTGATAAGGCAATTATTGACCTAGCCACTGCAGCCTTTGCGCCAGCGGGCTTTATAGACTTCCGCCCTTTTAAGGGCTACTTTGACGTTGGGTTCCAATCTGAGGAGGATGCTGAAGCGGCAGCACAAACTCCTCTAATTTATAAAAAAATCCCATTCCCACAACCCGTACTCGCCTCCCTTCAGACACCACGCTAGTGGTATCCTTTGCAAATCTCCCATCCCACCTTCCACCCCAGGTTTTGTATGACCAGTTGGTCGCGGGGCTCATGGCTTATGGCACTCAGGCCAACCTCATCTTTGCCATTCCATCTGGTGCAGAACGCCTTGCTGCTCCTCGTGCAACAGCCACCATCATACCACACCACCCTACCATAGCCCAACAAATCCCACCCCGCGCTAGTATGGCTGCAGCGCCTGATCATTTCTTTTGGGCTTGGGTCGATAATGGTAGGCAGATTTGTTCCCTCTGCTTTGGCCTTGACCATGCAAAAAGAGAATGCCCTCAGGCCAAGTCCGCTGCTGCAGCTTCTGAGCCCCCTCTGGAGGTTCAGTATGGGGTGCTTTGTTGCCCCCTCCCACCCTCCAATCTCATTCAGTGGGCCCACATGGAAAATCAGCCCCCCCCCAAAAAAAAAACTCCAGCCTCACTCTCCCACCTAAATCTACCCCAGCCAATCAGAGCAATGCTTGGATCACCATATGCACCCAAGCAGCTGCCCATTCGCCCAATCCCACCCACCCAAATTCAAACGCCACTAAACCAGTGAACCAAAATCCATGGGATCTATTGGCTGAAACTGACGAATCAGGTAATGTCCTCATTAGTAAGCATACAGGTCAACCTCTCTGCCATGGCGATTATGGTTGGGAAGAATTTTTCCTTCCCAACTTTGATGAAACCCCTACCCCTCGCCATTTTGCTCCTCTACCCAATACAGCCCCCTTTCAAAGTGACCACCAGCTCGCCTTAGCTGCGGTGGCCTCTCCTCATTACCCAAAACTACGCACCGCGGTGGCCCAGTCAGTGGCTCAGCTCCAGCATGGCCTGCCCACCATCTTCTTCCCCCCGACTTCCCTGAATCTCCCTGCAGTGACATCTCAAAACTATTTAATGATGCTGAAGTTGCTGTTATGAATGTTGCAACGCTTGCTTCATTCAACCCCTCATCCAAAATCACCCGCCACAGTATCTCCCTTTTCACCCAACTTCCTGAAGCCCGCAAAGAAGCTGAAGTTCTCCTCGCAGCTTTTGTTAAAACACTTTCCCATCATCATCTTGATGCAGAAGTGGAAAACTCCTACTACGCTGACCTCAGCCCCCACTATGCGGATGCCCCAAAGCCCTGGCTCTCTGCTCTGATCTGGTACTGTAACCAACACCCCTTGATCGAGGTGGGTCTTTCTGAAAACCAACCCCCGACCCCTCCTCACCCTCTGCCATGGTGAAAAAAGCAGTTTCTGCTTCCCACCCGGTTAGTAGTTTGTTTTGTTGTTTTACGTGTTGTGATCGGTACAGTCCATCCCCTGGTTGGCATACCTCAAATAAATCATCAATAATCAAAATTTAACAACAAAGTGAATTACTTATAAAAATTGTAGACTTATAAGATCTTAGTTTTTATATTAAGTTTTCTAATTTTTAAATTTTATTGCGGGGAAGGCCAACCATGGGATGGACACTTCCGAATATGACTCAAGAAAGATAAACTTAGTACCAGGGGAGGCACCTCAGAGAAGCGATGCTATCTCTTGTTGCCAGCGGGAACGCCACTTATGGGGAGGGGGAGGGAACGTGTGAAGGGGCCGTAGCCACTATTGAGCACGTGTGGAGGAAGGGGTCTGATTTGATGAACCAGACTGGGAACCAGGAGGAGACCAGCTGTCAGTGATGCGGTGGGAGGTATCCAAACATCCACACTTGAAAGTGGTCCACCAAATGAGACCGGAATCTGTGGACAGCTTCAGGGAGGGTGGGGGTGGAGCCAGCGATGGCATCCAAGACAATCGTGTGGATAGTCCACATGGCGATTGCAACCACCAGCGCACGGAGGGAGGGTGGAAGGGGGGAGGCCATTGATGAAGCAAACATATCTCTTGACAGACTGAAGGGATGCGTTTGATCCTGGCCCAGTAGACGTTGGACTTCGCGCCATATCACTTTAGAGGTGGGGCACTTCTCCAGGCTGTGGAACAGCATTCCATACTGGCCACACACGACACAGGATGAGTGTAAAGCGTTAGAGCGCTCAGCTGTACGATACACCCGCCTCAGGCAGCGCCACACATGGAAGCGGACTTGAGTCTGCAACAGAGGATGGTGTTCGTATTTCCAGATAGTCTTTTGGGTCTCAGTGGAATAAGGGATGTCCATCATGTCCAGGTAGTCCACCCTGGATAGGACATGGGGTCGAATGGGGATCACGCCATCATGGATGGGTAGCCCCTGTACCTCTTGTGTGAACTGAGGAGAGGGGCGGCCTCTTTGGGTTGTATGTCTGCTAATACAAATTCTTCACTCTGCGCTTCGCATGGAGAGTAGGATTTGTTTATAGTGGGTTTTAGTCCCATGAGGACCTGTGGCCGATGTGTGTGATGCGAGGTATTTCATCAGGGAGTGGGGGTTTGATGGATTGTTGAGGCCCAAGGCTCGGGAGAAGTTGGAGCAGGCCACGCGGGACCAGTGTTGGGATGGGAGTGTAGGAGCGGTGACAGCCGCGATCCAGGTGCCCAGGATCTTGGCAGCATGGGCTTTGAAGTCAAGCAGGCCCATGCCACCTTGATGATGAGGGCCAAACATGACCTCTAGCCATACTGGTGGAGGGCGGCCTTACCAAAGCCATCCTTGCAGCAAAGCATACAGGGATTTGAAGAAGCTTGGGGAGAAGGGGATGGAGTGGGCTCCGAACCAGACTTTGGATAGGAGCATAGAGTTGGCAAGAACAACCCTGCCAGTGAGGGTAGTAGGGTGGGCTCTGAGAGAGGCGATTCGCTTCGTCACGTTGTCCAGTATATGGCACTCCATTACTGCTGACGCATATCCGCCTGCCTCCATCCACACGCCCAGATGGCGCAACAGTCCTATGGTAGGACGTGGCACGAAGGGGAGCACCAGTGGAGCGGTGTGTGTTGAGTTAGTAAGGCGTGGACGTGGGCGAGCAGATGGGTCGGGTTGGGAACTACTTGCTGGGGCCCAGCAGTTCTGAAACTGACCAAGGAGGATGATTTCTTTGTTTTGGAGGCGTTCAGTGCCGCGTTGCTTACCCGGGAATATTCCTGAATGAGGGCTTCAAGCCCGCATGCATCTTTGTTATTAGACACCCCCACCACGCAATCATCTGCAAATGCCATCATCTTGACTGGGGTTTGGCCTGGCACATGGACCCCAGTGAGTTGGGCATTCACATTTCGCAGTAGTGGGTCAAGGCTGAAGTTGTATAAGAGTGGGCTGAGGGGGTCCCCTTGTTGCAGGCCCCTTTGAGGGCGGACTACTTCCGATAGGAAACCTGGGCCACGCACTGCCATTGTCGCAGATTCTGTGAGCAGCATCACCCAGTTTATGAAGCGGGGGGGTAGGCGGAATTGATGTAAGCAGGCCCTAAGGTATTCCCAGTTTACTCTATCATAGGCCTTTTGTTGGTCCAAGAATACAAGTGCCCCAGAGGCTGTGGAATGACATACGTTAGCCACAGAGTGCACGTTATCCCAAATCGACCTTCTGGGGATGAAACCAAATTGTTCTGGGGAGATGGTGGCAGACGCTACAGTCCCTAAACGGTTAGCCATGATTTTGTTAAAATTTTGGTGTCTGTGTTTGTTAGAGAAATGGGGCACCAGTTGGCTAAGTCAAGCTTATCCCCTTTCTTGTAGAGTGTGACAGTAAAGGCCTCATGTCCTCCTGGTAGGAGGCGTGTTTCCAACAGGCTTTGGTTAAGTGAGGCTAACAGCAATGGGGATATATATTTGAAGTACCTTTTGTAGAACTCATATGGAATGCCATTTTGGGCCTGGGCATTTTCGGTTTGGTGCACCACGATGGCTGTCCATAATTTATTTGGAGTAATTAAATTCATTATTTCCGGGTATCAGAAAATGGTGCAGATATGAGCTTGGTCGAGAAATTCTGGCATTTTGGGCGACTGAATTGGTTTGGCTCAGTATAACTCAGAGTAATATTTTTACATTTCAATTGCCACTTCGGCTGGTGTGGCCACAATGGAATTATCTGATCTTCGCACCTGTGTGCAGGCCACGCTCTAGCATGGTGCAAAAAAAATTTTAAAGAAGTATGCGGTGCACTTGTCACCTTTAGTGATGCATGTGGCCCTGTATTGGACACAAACCCGATGTTTGTGTTGCCTTTTGAGTGCGTTGAGGTGGGCGGCTGCCTCCGCCCACCTCTGGCCCCATGCAGGGCTGTATCCTGTGGCTGGAAAGTTGGACTCCAAGTGGGCCAATTCTGCCAGAGTGCGTGAGATAACTGCCAATGTAGCTTGTGAGCGTCTGGAGGAGAGATGGTGATAGTGGTGGATGGTGTCCTCTTCGAAAGTTGCCCATGAGGAAATGGGGTCCGCGTAAAATGGTGCAACAAATGATTTTGCTAAAGTTGCCTCTTCCACCCACGTGGAAAATCCTGGCGATGCGAGCTCGGGGGGTGGATTTTGCACCAATGTGGGGCCTTTGCAACTGTGATGGGTAAGTGGTAGGTTATCGAGACCAGTCTGTGGTTGGAGAGTTCCATTTTTGTTGTTTTGAAGTGGGAGATGTGGGGTTGGAATTTCGCCAGTGTTAGAATAAGGTTGATGCGGGTCATGGACTGTAATTGGCCGTTGTGGATGTGGGGATGCGTCATGTTTTCAAGCAGTAAGGCATGTCGCGGCAGTGCATCCATTAACCCAAGGGTGGCTTTTAGAATGCGTAGTTCTACGTGACTGTGGGGTGTGGGGTGAGGGCAGCCACCAGTCCGTTGGTGAGGTTAGCCAACAGTTCATGTCACCAACTAGGAAAGAATCAGGGGGTAGCGGGAGGGATTTGGCTGACAAGAAAAGTTCCTGACGCTCGTGTGCATTGTTTGGGGCGTAGATGTTGACAATTGCATGCGCAACGTTGGCCCACGAGAAGGTAATGATGAGCACTCAGCCATTTAGGAATGTTTCTGAGGATGTGAATTTTAAAAAATTATTTTTCTATATTAGCACCCCACAGTGCTTCAACCAAAAGGATAGGGATGGGAGGAGCATTGTTTTCAAGCTTCCTTGGAACCTTGTGGACAGTGGGACTCCTGGATGGCCAGGATATCCATGGGTAAATTGTGTTGTAAAAAACTCAGTTTCCTAGCCTGGGACGGGGAGGCCTTGAGTCCGGCAATATTCAGCATTTTAGAGTGAAGGTTTCCCCCATCACACCTTAGGTGCGAGGGGGTGGGCCCCTGGGCCCACCAGCCTTTTCAAGGTCCCCACAGGCTTTCACAGCAGCGCAGGTGTTAGCAGCAATGCTATCAGGGTTTTTGTTAATTTTTGCAGAAAGAGTCGCATTGGCTTTGGCCTTCACTTTTTGTTTTCCTGACGTCGGAAAACATTTTTGCGGTGCAGATAATTTCAGTGCACCGTCAAGTGGGTCAAAAAAAATTTTTTCAGTTGAGATAGGTCCCAAGTCAGTTCTGACCGGAGCTTGGGTGCAGCAATTGGGTGAGATCAAATCTCCCATCAGATCTTTAGATTGACTGGCCTGCTCAGCATGGGCTTCCCAATCTGATTGGGTGATGGCTTCCCAAGTCACTTCCGCCGCGAAGGTCTTCATGTCCTCCTGGCGTTGTGAGTGTGGGATGGTGGTGGTGACCTTGGCCGCTTCCTTAGCTGCGGCCCTATGGGCCTGCTTAGCCTTCTTCCGCTCCTGTGGGGAAATGGGCTTTACCAATAGTTAGCAGCCTTGTGCTCCCCATGGGAAAGCCTCCTTGGTGCTTGCAGTTGGTTTGTAGTGCGCCTCTCCGCTGGCCATGGCCGCTGAGGGGTGCTCTTGGAATGTGACGCCCTCCTTGATGGGGCATGCATGCGCCTTATGGCAACGCGTCACAGTGGGTGCAAATGGGGGGCGCGCTGTCCATGGTTACCCAGAATGGGTGGGTGGTATGCCCTGCAATGTCAATAAAGGTGTAGTGCAGGATCTGGGTTAGGTCCTTCACAATCTCCTCAGTTGGGGTCAGAACTGTGATGGCTTTGCCAGTGCACAGGTGTGGCATCAGCATGAAACATTGCATTTTGAAAGATTGTATTTCGCCATATATGGCGAGACCATCTTTCAGGTGTTGCTCCAAAATGTCACGTTTTACCGTAGTAGGCAAAAAGTCAAATGTGAGGAAAATTTGGTTTGATTTTGTCCATCTGGTGCATTTGGTTTCGATAACCCATTGCCCTTCGGGGAGGTCGACCACTATGTGCACCACTGCAGCCTCATCTGCTGCTATTTTGTTTTCAAAACCTAGGTCCAGTCAACCGCATGACATGGAGTGAGGTGCAACATACACCGCGGTCTGGAAAATTTTTTGTCATCTTCACAAAATTTTCCTATAAGGCCATTTTTTGGATGTCCAGATACACACGGACTCCAAATTCCACTGATGAAAGTGGCTGGGAGTGTGGCATGTTGATGTACTGGTTGCATCGTGCTTGCCACGCGAGTATCTCTGGGGAAATTGTGACCGCCAGTTTTTTGAGATTTTTGTCTATTCTGCCAGATTCTCCAGGGCGTTTTCAAACGTTGGAGGCCGCGGGCCTTCCGCCTGCTCCTCTTGCCTTGCTTGCCCAACTGCTCCCAGACATGGGCGCAGACTAATCTCCTCTATGAGATTATCAAACTAGATTTAGTCTTGAATTGAATAGGTTGCAAAAGTGTTTGCAACGAGAAAGAAAAGTTAGTTTTTATATTAAGTTTTATTAAGTTTAAAACTTGGAGGGTAAAAAGCAATCCCCCATAATAATGTTGACTTCTTGTATTTAAGGTAAGTCAGGGCTAAAAATGGGAAGGGCGGCGGAAATCATGGTAGGCGGGAGGTTGCTTAGATTTAGGTAAATGATATTCAAGCCATTCAGGACACTTGAGTTCCTTTACGCCTCAGCAAGGTTTTTTCTGTGGATTGGTTTGTCAGCTGAGTGATTTAATCATGTAGAAGCATTTTATTATAATCACGCCAATCAGCTATCTGAAAATGTTTGAAGTTCAGCTGATTACTGGAGATTTTAATTGGTTTTTGGTGGGAAAAATATACTTTATCCTCCTGAACCCCCTTCAGGTTTATAAATATGGGTGGCTTTTTATAGTAACTTGCACAAAAAAACAAGCTGGTGTTAGGGCGAGGATCCAGGTCAGTTGACCTATTTGCCGGAAGTTTTGAGGGTCAGAAGCCAAAATCTAAGGTATTGGCCAGATTTTAAGAGTAAAAGGATTCCTCCAAGAATTAACTATAGATTTTTGTGTATAGTGGATTTTAACACAGCCAGAATACTCTTTTCACACAATTGAACATATAGCTATCTGACACATGGCTAACAAATGATATGGCTTTCCATTAAAGACTGGCAATAATTATTGTATGTAAACTTAACCAACTGGATACAAAACCCATTCATCCTGCTGGTCAGAAATTTAACAATTAAATTATTACTTAAGTATTTGTTAAGCTCTCTCCATTTCCCATCTGACTGAGGATGATATACAAAATTCTTCACAGGCAGAATTTTAAATTCTCTGACAAATTTGACCAATTGAGATGAACTGGGTATCCTCAGTTTGATACAAATTCTGTGGGTAGCCCAAACTATTTGAATAATTAAATTATACAAAGGATTTATTGCATCATTGCTAAAGATTGGTCATGAACAGAAATTTCAGCATATTTGGTTAATGGATAACGATCACCATAGTTGTATCTTTTCTTGGACACTTGATAGGCCGTTTTGATTTCTAACTAACAGAGGCCCATGGTTGACCTGGAATTGAGATCAGTTTTAACTTACCAGGAGGGAGCCTTCCTAGGGGCTTTGATCTAACCCAGACTAATATCCTTCCATATATTGTTATTATCTTTCTGAAGTCCCAGCCACAATTAGCTCTGACATACCAACTCCAATGTATCTTTGACTTAAAGGTGGCCCACTAATGGATGATTGTGAGAAACCTGCAACTCCTCCCGCTAAAAATGATTAACTTTGTACCCATACGTGCAAATCATGGTACAACACTCCATTTCTTCTTCTCATATGTGCAGTGATAGTCACGTTGTCCCTCCACTAACCCATCTCATAACCTTTGGCCAAATAAAATCCTTCTTTGTTTCCAGCGGATTTTCTCTTTTAACTCACTTCATCCAAATTCAATTGTTGCAAATTGGACCAGTTGGAACATTTTAGCAGTATTAAATCTCTCCAACTCTGCCCTCTTGTAGGCCAACCCTGAATCCTGACTAAGCTAATCCATAAGGGTGTTTGTCAATCCTATCAGTACTTTACCTAAGCTTTATACTGGACCAGCTCCACGTGCCAACAGGCCTGTCGCTGGTACATTCTCTTAAGGAAGAGATAGCATTCCAAGGCTTTATGTTCTGTTCAAACCACAAAAGGATGGCAAGCGTACAGCAAGTAATGTGCCATTCCTTTGGATATGATACCGCTGCAACATTTCTTTATCAAAAAATTGAATAGTTGGTTTCTTCCAGTAATGTTTTATGACTAAAATAGCAAAAAGTGTATTCCAAACCGTCCTCCCCTTTTTGTAGTAAAGCCATTACCACGGCGTAATTTGAGGCATCTATTTCAACTGTATACGGCTTCCTGGGTTTAGAATGACCAAAATGGGAGCTAAAAGTAACTTCTCCTTTAATCATCTAGATACACAAGCTTTTCTTTTCACCATAATAAAAGAACATTCCTTATCAAACGCATAAGAGTTAGACCCATATTTGATAAATTTTAATATGAAACGCTGTTAGAAATTTATTGTTTTTATAAAACTCTGCACCCCTTGTTCAGTTGGTGGGGCTTTCAACGCCCAGACAGCATGCAACTTGTCTTGGCATACCCCAAGGTCATCCCAGAACACTACATTCCCCAAAACGTTATGAGCGTCCGTTAAATTTACATTTAATGGCTTCAACCTCAAGCCTGATGTTGGGAATTTTGCCCATATTCCCAGCCTGCTAGATTACCTGGTATCACTAGGGGAAAATTCCCTAAGGCGAAGTAAATCATAAAATTGGTTGGCTCAAGTTTTGGAGGAACTACGTTTGGGGGATTTTGGATATTTACCTGGTTATATCCATCAGGGATTGATCCAGATGAATAAATTAAAATCTCATTAGTCAGAGTTGCTGACGAAATAGGGGCATCTGATAGTGATTAACTATCAGGTGTATCAATTGGGATCGGTCAGGTTTCATCACCAACTGATTGGGAATGAATAGTAAGCTGCAAGGCGAGTGATGCCACCTGCAACTAGTGAATCAATTGGTTGGTGAGTGACCTGCCATAATGGGTAATAAGTCCCATTACCTAATCAGGTTGCTAGCCAAATATGGTTGGTTTGCTTGTATCGAGAGGAAGATGTTAGGGACATGTTTTCTGACTCTTTCCATTTGAGGTCTCAAGGATGTCCAACAATGGAATCCTAGTTATGATGGGGAAGACCATTGCTTCCAAGACAAGGAGGGGTGATTCAATGGCAACAGCTGCCGTTTCATCAGAGAGGTGTCAACTGAGTGTTAGACAGCTGAATCCTTACTATATAATTCCCTAGGATTTACTATAGTAAAAAATTTAAAACATTAAAGCATTAAAAACAGTGTTTACAGTAATTAATATCAATTCGATGTATAGTTGGACTATCAGCTTCTATTGTGTTGTTCTATATCAAGAATATTATTGCAAAGGGCAATAATTAGAAGACTCTCAGAGAGAAGAGTAAAGATCCAAGCGAGATCTAGAGAAGAAGGAACCACAATCAGGGATAGCTGCTGACTGTGTGTTGGGCTGAGAGAGATTGTCACCAGGGTATCTTAGCAAAGATTGGGTGGACAAGAGTCTAGGGAACAAATCCCTATGAGTATGACTTCACAATATTTAATCAGGAATACTGGCTGAGCGTTGGGCCAAAATATAATTCATGCTCAACTACAAATAATAGTCTCCATACTATTATTGATTAATAATACATTCTATACAATGTGACGAAGTGCATGAGGAAACTGAACCTGTGCAGTAAAAAGGTTACTGGGTTGCTTGCCAATAACAACCAAAGAGTAAATTTTTACAAGTTGGTGCTCACTACAGGGGTAGTTGAAAGAAGAATCTATAATAATGTCGTACAAAGAAGAGCTACACAAACTGTGGACTGAGATAGCCACTGCAAACCAGAATGCCTTAAACTCAGCAGACCATTGGGAGTTTGCAGCCTTGGAAGAGCGAGTCACTAAAGTGGAGGAAGGAGTAGAGAATGTATCCAGCTTTGGGAATGAGTTACTCAGAAAATTAAACTAATTGAAGAAGAAAGAAGGGGACCTCATAAGAGAGGTCTTATACCTAAAGAAGGAGCGAGAAGTGGATCGCGTTTTTTAAGAAAATTTGGTGTGAATACTGAAAGATTAATCAAACAAATGGAGGAACTTAAAGCTCACAGATGTGCTTTAAGCCTGATATGGCAATCTATGCTAAAGAAGGAAGTCCTCGCACAATACTTGAGAAGTCAAATACCCAAAGGAACATGACACCCACTTTTAATGCCATTTTGGGGATGATGCCTAAAGTCACTCCTCAAGTTAGCCAAGTAGCTGAACTAAAAGAATCAGCCAGAAATGACTCAGAGGAATTTAGGCAATGCTGAAATTTCTAACTTTCCATCAGGATAACGCCCCAGAATTTTTCCAACTGTTTGACATGACCATGAATGGCTATGGGGATCATCAAAAGGCATTGACGGTCATGAATTGCCTAGACACTGACTGTCAAAACTTAATGTTACCTCACCTGGAGGGGGACAGCTGGTCATATGTGGAGGCAAAGGTGGCCATCATGAAGGAGTTTAGGAGTCCAACACGCATGTTGAAATGCAAGCAGGAATTTATGGGAATCCAGTTCCATAAAGACAAGTCTCTTGCTAGCTTCGTGGATTAATTTTACCAGGAGTCACAGATCCTAGCCGGAGCAAAAGTATTGGATGACTTTGATGCTAGAATTGCACTGCAAGCAGCCCTTCGTCCCTAGCAAGATTTGCATCATATGATGTCTTCTGTGTTTGCGACATAAATAACTACCTCACAAATGGTAGATAACCTGAAGATTTTGAGAGCGACATTTGATGCCCCAAATAGAAGCTTCAAGTCCAATCTGGTACAAAAATTCGAATCCCATGAAGGGAAATGAAGGAGCTAAGGAGGCTACCAATTGAACTGTTCCAGGAAATAAGCCTGAAGAATTCAGATGGTTAAACAAGAAGGAGAAGGTCTACTATCAGTGTGGTGGGAAAGGACATTTCGCTGTACACTGTAAAAAGCTGAAGTATCAGATTAACGTGGTCCAGGCCAAAGAGGCAGCAGCTGCCAAGGATTTGGGAAAAGGGCCTGTGGCCTAGATAAGGAACAGTCTAGAGCTGCATAGAAACATGTTCCTCACAATATTATGAATGATGAAATTGATATTGGCGATCTGTTCGTAGACAACAAGCAGGATCAGCTATATCAAGTGGTCAATATGGATGTGAATGCCGTGACCAGAGCTGGGGTGAAAAGAATTGATCCTGAGATCTTTCAGGAAGTTGCCCAGCCGTACGCCTGAGATCTGGTGGACAAGATACAAACTGCTGAGAATCCTGAAGAGTTATCTGACGTCCGTTTAGATGAGGCTAATCTGTCTATCACCCTCAGTGCGATAAAGGAATCATTTCCTGAATTATTGGCACAAATTATTCACACCGTAGATTTGGCTAATAATGCCGCCATTCACTCAGTAAACACTATATTAAAATACTCCAAGTGTACATATATAGATATACAAGTGAATTGAGTGAGGGTGAGGGCGATTGTCAACAGCAGAGCGCCCATCAATATTGTTTTGACCAAGCTGGTAAAGAGGATGAAGATCTCACTAGATTTTTAACACAAGAAAGAATATGGGACAGCTGGGCCAAATGCCACCATTTCCTGTGGATCGTATAGTTCACTGCTACTATGATTCAGGTCATTGGTGGTATCTGCACCAGCGATAGTTTTGGCAAACCAAAACTATGACGTTCTGATCAGAATGGGGTTTCTTTGGAAATACATAGTTAAATGTAACTTTGAGGATAATATGTTGACCACCTTGGGTCAGACGTTACCATTGGTATACCAAAAGGATGGTGAAGCTCTGTTTGAACGGAGAAATAACTTCATCAATCTGATATACAATGATGACATTGTCCCAATTTGATACCAATTAGTTGGTAGGAAGTGACGTGAAATGCCAGCAGAAATCTTTGAGAACCAGGGAATTTCACTAAGGATTAATAATGAGAGGACCATACCATCCGGATTGCAGATGATAGTCAAAACAGGGTTGACTTTGGAGATTCCTGAGCTGTTGTATGTGGAAGTTGGAATTCCTGGAAGAAGTCCAGAGTGGAGCCATGGGTGGCTCCTGGGATAATAATTATGGGCCATGAAGAAATTTGAGTTCTCCTGGCGAATTTGAGTGAAAAACTGATTAAGATCAAGAGGAATCAGATCATCACATTTATTCATCTGATCCTGATGGCTGAATTGAGAAGATTTATAATTTTGGGTTCTTGACAAAATGGAATACCAGCCGGGTAGCCAAATGTATCAACCTATTGGTTGATTGGGAGCAGCTCGCTGATCTGCCAAAAGGACAGAAGGAGGAGGTGCTCAACTATTCAAGAAATATTGGGAAGTGTTTGCTCAGGACAACTATGATTTGGGATATGCACGAGACATAATCCACAAGGTCAACACCAAGGGAAATTTACCAATAAGGATGAGACTGATCCGATGATCAAAAGCCACCAAAGTGGTAGTGGAGGATGAAGTCAGCAAACTAGTGAAGCATGGGCTTCTAGTTTCATTGTCAAGTCCCTGGGCGAGTCCAATTCTAATTGTGAAGAAAAAGGATGGATCCAACTGGGTTTGATTGACTACTGAAGGCTGAACAAAAATTATGAAGAAGTATTGTATCCCCTACTGAGGATTGATGATGTGCTAGATCGTTTAGGAGAAGCAAGGTATTTCTCTGTGATGGATCTGATCCCAGGATATTGGCATATTGACTTGCCAAAGAAAGATCAGTAAAAATGCGCTATTATTAACACGCAGGGGCTATACCAACCAACAAGGATGCCCTAGGGTCTATGCAATGTGCCTGCAACGTTTCATTGGGCCATGGATGCGATATTAAGCGACTTGAAGTTGTCATGCGTCCTGGTATATCTGAATAATATAAATGTGTTCAGTAGGGCGTTTACTGATCACCTCCACCACTTGGAAGAAGTATTTAAGTAACTGTCCGTGGCTAACCTGAAGATCAAGCCAAGGAAGTGCCATTTCTTCAAGAAAAGAGTTGGAATACCTGGGATTCATAATCAACTCCAGTAGATTGCAGCCACAAACCCAGAAGATAGCAGCTATAGAGAGTATGGCTGTACCAAAGAGTGTCTGAGACATCCAAATGTTCCTTGGGATGGTCAGATACTATAGAAGATTTATTAAGGACTTTGCACAAAATTGTTGAGTCATTAATTCAAGATTAAAGGATCCAAAAAAAGATTTTTATAAAGTGAAGAGGCCCAGGACTTCTTCTATGAGTTACGCCAGTATTTGATAGATTCACTAATACTGAAGTATCTGAATTTTAACAGTTGTTTATCACTCAAACTGATGCTTCATTGACAGTGATCGGTGCTGTACTAAGCCAAGTTGACAAACTTGGGGGCGAACATCTGGTGGCATATGTGAGCTGGACACTCTCAACCACTGAGAGGAACTACACCGTGACTGAGCGGG
>JAKSZP010016626.1:0-24754 GCA_022478985.1 Massospora cicadina | reverse complement strand
AATTGGCGCATCAGCAGACCCATACCTATTGGGACCTGTGCAGTTTTAACTTTTAATACAAATCCGTTAAAGGTGCGCTCAATGTACTTCCCAATTCCTAAGCTGCAGTCCCGCCCACTGTCCCTCAGAGCCAGAGGAAGTGGATCTTGTTACCATGATTCCTGCCGCTCAGATCCTGTTGATTGTCCCTCCCGTTGTTTCTTCCATCGCTTTGGCTCTCAACGCCCTGATAGTAGCTCAGGTTTTAGCCGGTCAATTGGACTGCCCTGAGGGCATGGAGTTGGTCAGGCAGTTGGTTCACTTGAGTCACAAACACTCCCTATACTTCTTAGAAGAGGGTCTCATTTACTTCTGTTCTCAAATTTGGGTTCTCCCCTCCTTCTGATTGGAGGTATTCCACGCACATCATGATCCCCCCACGGTTGGACATCATGGTAATAAGAAATGCATTGATTTGATCAAGCAAACCTTTATTTGGGTGGGTCTGACAAAAGAGGTCCCAGCTTGGATTGCCAATTGTGTTACTTGTGCTAGGGCCAAGTTGTATCGCTCCAGAAAAAATGGCCTCCTGCACCCCTTATAGCAGGCGGAGGGCCCATGGACCTCAGTGTCTGTGGACCTTATTGTTGAACTCCCCTGTTCTAACAGGTTCACAGCAGTGATGGTAGTGGTGGATTGTTTCATAAAATTTTCCCTTTTTATACATTGTACATCTGCAATTATGTCAGAAGAAACTGCCAGTCTTTTCATACACCATGTAAGCCACGTTAAGTCTTCCCCAGGAGATCATCATCAGGGTTCACAGTTTGTCATGCTAGTTTTGGAGGGAACTATCAAATCCGGGAAAATATCCCCCTGCTGATCCACAAGTATCGCCTCAGTCTGACGGTCAGACTGAGCGGGTCAATCAAGTCCTCAAACAGTGCGTTGCAGCAGCAGCACAGGATACTTGGGCCGGTGACTTGCCCCTCGCTCAATTTGCTTACAATAATGGGACCCACGCGTCCACAGGGGTTTCCCCATATGAAGCAACGTTGGGTTATAATCCTTTGTTTTTGGCTGGGCCATGCTTGCAGACTGAGGTTCAAGCTGCTGCGAATCACACTGCCCACATCAGATTGACTCAAGCTTTAGTACGGGAACACCTAACAAAGCCAACAACAACTACAAGCAGTTTGTGGATCATAAGCATCTTCCAGGTCATGATTTTATGGTGGGTTCCTACGTTATGCTTGATACCCATCATTTGAGAATTCAACCCCGTCCCACAAATTTGCCAGTAAACGCTCAGGCCCCCATTTAATGGATGAGGTTTGGGTAACAGGGCGTTCTGACTGAAGCTTCCTGCACATTGGAAGCAGCACCCTGTTTTCCATGTTTCCCAGATGTCACCCTTCAAGGGTGCAATTCCCACAGAACCAGAACCGATCATTGTTGATAATGAGGAAGAAGCTGAGGTAGAGGCTATCCTGGCATCCCGGAAATCGCGACGTTCTGTCCAATATCTAGTGGCCTGGAAAGGGTATCTGGCCTATGATAAATATTTTGGTCAAGGCAAGCAATTGCGCGAATTGCATGGACCTGGTCGAGGCATTCCATATATCCCACCCCAAGGCTCTTCGCCCCCCAGAAAGTCGCAACAATTATGGCTATCAAGTTACCCAAGGCCCACAAGAATGTGGCTATGGTGCAGTTTCCTGGTGGGGTGCCTTTCTTTGGAAAAAGGAAAGGGTAATGTAAGTCCCGGGGAATGTCCCCTGGTGGTTGATTGGGCCATCTTCCCATTCCCAAGTAAAAAGACACCAAAGAGGATGGCGGTACCTCTCATTACTCAGGCTGACCTTGCTCACATAGTAGACGAGTGATGGGTAACAGCTCTTCCACATTGGATCCCACCCCAGTACCCACACTCACCTTGGCAGAAATGTTATGGGGAATTAGAAATCTGCATTAAAAAATTGTTGAATTGAAATTAGCCAGTTCTAATTTGAGTGGCAATCTGTCCAATGCCCAAATCTCAAATAGCCGGGAAGGCATGAAAAATGAGGTATCAGCCAGAACTCCTGACGGTTTCAATTCAATCAATATGCTGATTGAACAAAACACCCTTCTACCAAAGTTGCTGAGGATCATCCTTGACAATCAGGCTATAGCATTGGGCGCCACTGACGAGGGTTCAAAGCCCCCAGTTGGCAATTTGGGCGTTGCGGCTGAGGTGATGCCACTTACTGAACAAATGGTCCAGCAACCAAGCGCGGGTGGGTTGGGCGTCCCAAACCTGTTCCCAACCAAAATGGACCCGGCCCTATGTGGGGTGGCCTTGGGGGATTCTTGTCACTCGCTGGGCCAAACGCTGTCACGCCAACCGTCGGAAACATAACCAAGCCTTGGTTTGGATGTTGAGGTTGAACTGACAGCGACTTGGCCCACCACCAAATGTTGCGATGTCAGTTCTCAAGGAACAAACCCGCCCATTCCTGAACAATTTGCCAGTCAGGTTGAAATTGTGGGACCCAATCACAGATTGTCACTACCCCAATTGACCACTATTTAATCAGTTTCATAGCACTGAGAAAATTGTTGGTCAATTTTCTTACTTTTCCTTCAAATAAAATTTTATAAAAAAAACCAAACAATTTTTTATTATCTCTTCTGACTTCATCCCTGATGGCGTTTCCCTGGTGGCCCATCAGTCCATAAACTGGATGGGCTCTACAAGTACTCTTGGTCACTATGGCCCCATCCATTGTCAATTGGGTTCAGCGAGTCCAGTATTTTTGGCTCTACAACCCCATTATCACTAACTTTCAGCAGCAATATATGGGGATCTTGAGGCTGTATGTCTGACAATTGCAAGAGAGAATTTGTCTCCTTGCCGCCCTGGTTGAAATGGCCCCATATGCTAAGGACCTCATCAAGACTATCTCAGTTATCCCACCCCTACAGCAAGACCTCCTGGTTCAGGAGTGAGTTCAGTGGGGTTCGTTGTTGGGATCATACTTACCATTGTTCTGAACCAACAATTCGTTGTTTCCTAATGACCAGTGTCATGGAAATGGCAGAAGAAGTTTAGACTGGCATGCCAGTCAGGATACGTGAGCATCCAGAAAGCAAGCCAGAATGCCAGAGGCATGCTGACCGTATGACTTGATATGGAACTGGGAAATAGGATACCACGAAATGGTGGCGGAATGTCAGGGTTAGGAGTATCCCAATGGCAAACCACACTGAATAGACTTCAGACCCAGGGGTTCTAGTAACAGGGGTGGAAACTACTGAAATAGTTTCTGCGAGATTCTTGGTTATTAAAACCATTTCGTTGGGGAAGTAGAGAGGCGAATTTTCTTTGTAGTTGGCGGACATAGGGCCACAAGATCCCTGTATATTGCTGCCAGAAGGTCATGAGAACAGGGTTGTAGAGCCAAAGATTTTGGACTTGTTGAGCCCAATCGGCAATGGATGGAACCATGGTAACTAAGAGAATTGGTAAGGCCCACCCAGAGTGCGGAGTGGCAGACCACCAGGGAAATGCCATATGGAATATGGTCAAAAGGAAGGAGATAAAAATTTAGGGTTTTTATAAAAATTTTTATTTGTAAAATAAAGTTAGAAAATTGACCAACAATCTTCTCAGTGCCTTGCAACTGACTAAATAGTGGTTAATTGGGTAGTGATAAGGTGTGGTCGGGATCCACAAATTTGGCCTAACCAGCAAATTGGTTGATAATGGGGGGTTTATTCTTTGGGAACTGACATCACAAAATTTGGCAGTGGGCGAGTCTCTGTCAGTTCAACCTCAAACGTCTAGACCAGGGGTCAATTACATTTCTGATGGTTAGCATGACAGTGTTTAGCCCGACAAGTGACGGGAATCTCCCAAGGCCATCCCATATAGGGATGGGGCCATTTGGTTGGGAACGGGTTCAGGATGGCCAACCCGCCCACGCTCAATCATTTAACCATTTGTTCAGTCGATAGTATCCCATCAGGCGCAACGCCCAAATTACTATCAGAGGACTTCAAACTCTCATTGATGGCACCTGATATTTGTTCTACTGATTTAGGGGTTAAATTGGAACTGTCAGGCGATCCAGCTGATATCTCATTCTTCATACTTTTACAGCCATTTAAATTTTGACCATCAGCCCAATTGCTGCCCAAATTAGATCCAACTGATTTCAGTTCAATGATCTCGGCACAGATTTCACTAATTCCCTGCAACAGTTCTGCCAAGGTGAGTGAGGGAATTGGGGGGGATCCAAAGTGGACGGGCTGTCACCCATCGCTTGTCAACTATGTGGGCAAAATTGCCCTGGGTGATGAGGGGTACCGCCATCCTCTTTGGTGTTTTCTTATTTTGGGAACGGAAAGATAGCTCAATCAAGAGCCAAAGGACACTCCCTGAGACTTACATTACCCTTTTCTTTTTCCAGAGGGATGGCACCCCACCAGGAAACTTCACCAGAGCCACGTTCTTATGTGCTTTGGGTAACTTGATAGCCATAATTGTCGCGGCCTTCTGAAGTGGGTGGGGAGCCTTGGGGTGGGATGAGTGGAAAGCATCAACAGGTCCATACAATTCACACAATTGCGCGCCTTGACCCAACTGTTTTTGTAAGCTGGATATCCTTTCCAGGCCACAAGATATTAAACTGATCATCGCGACTTCTGAGATGCCAGGATGGCCTCCACTTTAGCTTCCTCCTCATTATTGGTGATGATTGGTTCTGGGTCCGTGGGAAGTACACCCTTAAAGGGTGACAGCTGGGATACATGGAAAACTGGGTGTTGCTTCCAATGAGCAGGAAGCTTCAACCGGAACGCCCCATTACCCAATACCTCCTCCACTAAGTGGGGACCTGAACGCTTGTTGGCAAATTTGTGGGAAGGGGTTTGGATTTGCAGATGGCGAGTATCGAGCATGATGTAAGAACCCACCATAAAGTCATGACCTGGAAGGCGCTTGCGATCCACAAATTGCTTATAGTCATTGATGGCTTTAGTGAGGTGTTCCCACACTAAAGCTTGGGTCAATCGAATATGGGCAGCATGATCCATGGCAGCTTGCACTTCTGGTCGCAAGCATGCTCCAACTGAGAATGATGGGTTATAACCCAACGTTGCTTCATATGGTGAAAAACCTGTGGAAGCGTGAGTACCATTATTGTATGCAAATTGGGCAAGAAGCAGGTCATCGGCCCAGGTATCCTGCACTGCTACAACATAACAATGCAAGTACTGTTTGAGAACTTGGTTAACCCGCTTGGTCTGGCCGTTGGACTGGGGGTGATATGCCGTGGATCAAAAGGGGTTATCTTAAGGATCAACAAGAGTTCACTCCAAAACTGGGCGGTAAACTGAGTACCCCTGTCATTAACAATTTCCTAGGGAAGACCAAACATTGAAAACATATGTCAAATGAATAGACGCGCCTTTCTTCCGATGTAATTGCAGAAGTACAAGGAATAAACAGAGACAATTTGGTAAAGCGATCTACCACTACCATTACCGCTGTGAAACCATTAGAGCAGGGGAGGTCAACAATGAAATCTACAGACACCAAGGTCCATGGACCTTCCGCCTGTTGTAAAGGTTGCAGAAGGCCATTTTTTCTGGAATGGTCTGACTTGGCCCTAGCACAAATAACACAATTGGCGATCCAAGCTGGAACCTCTTTGGTCAGTCCTGCCCAATTAAAGGTTTGCTTGATCTAGTTGATGCATTTCTTATTACTGGGGTGTCTGAAGGTGGGGGATCATGGTGTGCGTGGAATACGTTCAAGCGGAAGAAGGGGGAACCCAAACATGAGAACGAAAGTAAATGAGACCTTCTTCTAAAGAATATAGGGAGTGTTTGGGACTCGAGTGACTCTAGTGTTCAATCAACCCCACGCCCTTAGGGCAAGCCGTTTGACCAGCTAACACCTGGGCCAATAACAGATCATCAGGTGACAACGCGGTGGAGGAAACAATGGAGGGAGCAATTGACAGAATTTGAGTGGCAGGAATCATGGTAATGAGATCCTCTTCCTCAGGTTCCAAGGGACAGTGAGCGGGACTACAGATTAGAAAATTGGGAAAAACATTTAGTGCACCTTTGATGAATTCATTTGAAGTTAAAACTGCACAGGTCCTGATAGGTTCAGGCTTGCCGGTGTATCAATTTTTGGGGTTTGCAAAAATACAAGAGAGCTTGGTGATCTGTGCGAACTATTAACTCATGATGAGCACCCTGCAACAGGTACCGCCAATGAGTTAGTGCCCATGCAACAGCAGCCAGTTCCTTGTCATAAATGGCCCAGGACTGCTCCGTAGCAGTGTTTTTTGGGAGAAATAAGTGACCGGATGTTTGAGACCATCGTGGTCCTGAAGCAGGACTGCACCCACAGCTACCAATGAAGCATTGCATGCGACAATATATGGTTTGGTGGGATCAGCATGTTTCAAAATGGGAGGAGATACAAATACTTCCTTAATCAATTTGAACGCTTGCTGGCATTTGGGGGTCCAACAAAACAGTAAATTTTTTCCCTTGAGGAGATGGAGTGGGGAGGCCAGCTGGGAAAGTGCGGGGGAAAATTTTTTTAAGAAAATGATAGTACCCAAGAAACTTCGAAGCTGCTTCTGTGTAGTTGGGGTTGGCCATTCTCAGATTGCATCTAATTTGTTGGGGGGATGGCGACACCTTCTTTAAGTACCAAGTTTCTGAGAAATGTAACCTCTTCCTTGTAAAACTTGCACTTGGAAGCTTTAAGGAACAGGCCTGCTTTATGCAAAGCAATCACCACTGCTTCTAAGTTGATAGCGTGTTGTTCGGGAGTTGGAGAATGTACTAGGATATCATTGATATAAGCAATAGCGCAGGAGAACCGGAGATCCCCTAACGCATTGTCAATCATTCATTGAAATGTAGTGGGAGCATTTTTCAGCCTGAAGGGCATTATGCAAAATTGAAAAATGCCTCACCTCATTTGAATTGTGGTCAGCCATTCTTGTCCTTCCATCACTCAAATCTTGTTGAAAGCGTTCACCAGATCCAATTTTGAAAAAACATGGGATTTGGCAATCGCCTGACTGATTGTCTGTTCTAAGAGCAATGGGTAGGGATCTGTAACTGATATTTTATTCAGGTGACCCTAATCTATGCAAGGACGGAGTGATCCATCCAAAAATCTTGCAAATACAATAGGGGAGGCAACAAAAGAAGTTTCTTTGAACAACCAGCCTTTTTTTTAACATATCATCCAACCAGGTATTGAGTGTGGCCTCTTCCTCCGCTGTATGAGGATACAGCGAGCAGTTGATGTTCACTAATTCCACGGTTGTTTGAAATCCACAATCGTACCTGGAATGTTTAGGAAGACGGTCTGCTTTTTCCATATCAAAGATTTCCTGGTATTGCTTTAAGATTTCAGGAAATCAGCCGGAATGCCCGCGGAGGTAACTAAGGTAGTGATAGAGCTGGTTCCTTGCATTTTTTTGAGGGTGTCAATAAAAGGGAACTCTCCCTCTGAATCATCATTGGTAAACGACAATGTATTAGACTCCAAGTGAATCTTCACATGTTGTTGACGCCACCCATCCCACACCCAAGATCACTGGGAATACCAGGTTTGGCATGGCTGAAAACCAATTTCAGAAGTTATATTGGTGGATTGAGAAGTGTAACAGCCGGTGAATGACATACAAAAACTGGTAAGCAGATGAGGCCACCATTACTGAGGCGCCCACATCCAATTTTCCAATTTTCCAATTTTAATTGTTGTGCCAACTCAATTCTCATGAAGTTCCCTCTGCTCTGATATCCACCAGAGCTTCAAAGGATACATGATGAGGACCGACACTGATTCTCATAGGGACAAGGAAATAAGCGGAATTCTGTTTATTTGGAGATTCAGCCAACTCAAGAACGACTGAAGAGATAGTGGGTATGTCAAAATCAGGGTCAGGGTTTTTAGCTGGGGCGAAAATTGGGACTACAAGTGCGGGAGAAATAGTTTCTTCTATCTGGTCTTGAACAGAGTCATTCATAGTTGACTCTGGAAGTGGCAATTTGGACTCAGGGGTTATGGAGAGGTTGGGATCCACTTCAACAGCTACTCTAGCGTCAGGCGCATCGTCTACATCTTTGTTAGGAAATATTATCATAAAGTTTCCCTTTTGATATGGGGAAACGTGGCGAGGTAACGTTTTGATAGTAGTTGCAGGGGCACATATCTAATCCACTGATTCCTGAATGGTAGACCAGGCCATGTGGTGAGCGGAAACCGAGTTCAAACTTTCTCTGAAGACTGCCTGAAGCATGTCAGTAGATAGGTTTGACGCGGAAGCCAGCTCATGAAAGGTGGAAATCAGAGAAGTCAAACTAGGGGCTTTAGCCATGTTTAGGAGTAGTCTGAGTAAGTGATTTGATTGGGACACATGGGGTTTTAGGGCAGCTGATACAGCATCCAGCAGGGGAACGGGATCTTCTTTTTGTGAGGAAGAACGTAAAAGACTTCTCACCCAACGACAGGCATCTCCATCTAAGGCGTCCAACAACGCGAGACTTTGTTGGGCATGAGATATCACCAAAGCATTACTGAGTGCAAGAGACGTCTTAATTTGTACTTCAGCAAGAGCATTGAGAACCTGATTGGCGATCTCTTGGGAGGGGATACTTGATCCTTTTCCTGGGTCAGAGGCGCGCGCGCGCGCGCGTGTGAAGTATGAGAAGATGCAGTCTGCACTTCTTGGGTGGCTTGAAGAAAGTTTCCCAAAATAGAGTGGATGCTTCTCCCAAAGTCAGAAAGTGACCAAACAAACAACAAACAACACAAGACTGATTGCACGTTCATCTGGTAGAGGGTAACCACTGCAGCGCCTAATTTGAAAACCAAGGCGGAAATGGCTGGAAGTAATGGTTGGTCGATTATGTCATGGAAACAGCAGAAGAAGTTTAGACTGGTCTGCCAGTCGGGATGCGTGAACATCCAGAAAGCAAGCCAGAATGCTAGAGGCATTGCCAACCATACGACTTGATATGGAACCAGGAAATAGGATACCACGAAATGGTGGCGGAATGTCAGGGTTAGGAGTATCCCAATGGCAAACCACACTGAATAGACTTCAGACCCAGGGGTTCTAGTAACAGGTGGAAACTACTGGGATAGTTTCTGCGAGATTCTTGGTTATTAAAACCATTTCGTTGGGGAAGTAGAGAGGCGAATTTTCTCTTGTAGTTGGCGGACATAGGGCCACAAGATCCCTGTATATTGCTGCCAGAAGGTCATGAGAACAGGGTTGTAGAGCCAAAGATTTTGGACTTGTTGAGCCCAATTGGCAATGGAGGGAACCATGGTAACCAAGAGAATTGGTAAGGCCCACCCAGAGCGCGGAGCGGCAGACCACCAGGGAAACGCCATATGGAATGTGGTTGAAAGGAAGGAGATAAAAATTTGGGGTTTTAATAAAATTTTTATTTGGGAAATAAAGTTAGAAATATGACCAACAATTTTCTCAGTGCCTTGCAACTGATTAAATAGTGGTCAATTGGGTAGTGATAAGGCGTGGTCAGGATCCACAAATTCAGCCTAACCAGCGAATTAGTTGATAGTGGGGGGTTTATTCTTTGGGAACCAACATTGCAAAATTTGGCAGCGGGCTGAGTCTCTGTCAGTTCAACCTCAAACGTCTAGACCAGGGGTCAATTATGTTTCTGACAGCTAGCATGACAGCGTTTGGCCTGATGAGCGATGGGAATCCCCCAAGGCCATCCCATATAGGGATGGGGCCATTTGGTTGGGAACGGGTTCAGGATGGCCAACCTGCCTGCGCTCGGTCATTTAACCATTTGTTTGGTCGATAGTATCCCATCAGGCACAACGCCTGAATTACTATCAGAGGAATTCAAACTCTCATCGATGGCGCCCAATATTTGTTATACTGATTTAGGGGTCAAATTAGAACCGTCAGGCGATCCAGCTGATATCTCATTCTTCATACTTTTACAGCCATTTGAATTTTGACCATCAGCCCAATTGCCGCCCAAATTAGATCCAACCAATTTCAGTTTGATGATCTTGACACAGATTTCACTAATTCCCACAACAGTTCTGCTGAGGTGAGTGAGGGAATCAGGGGTGGGATCTGAAGCAGATGGGCTATCACCCATTGCTCATCAACTATGTGGGCAAGATCGCCCTGGGTGATGAGGAGTACCGCCATCCTCTTCAGTGTTTTCTTATTTAGGAATGGAAAGATAGCTCAATCGAGAGCCAAAGGACACTCCCTAAGACTTACACCCAGCTCCATATTAAGTCATTTGGTTGGGAATGCCTCTGGCATTCTGGCTTACATTTTGGGTGCTTATGCATCCCAACTGGCAGGCCAGTCTAAACTTCTTCTGCCATTTACATGACACAAATGACAACATATTAGACTCAAGGTGAATTCTAACATGCTGTTGACGCCATCAACCCACTCCCAAAATTATATAGAAACACCAAGTTTGGCATTGCGGAGAACTGATTGCAAAAGCTAAACTGGTGAACTGAGAAAGTTACTGGGCATCAAACTAGGTATTAGGGTTGGGAGGCTGATGAAGTTACCATCACCATAGGACCCCTTTTTTGGTCAAGTTCTTACTGGTGGGCCAGATCTACACTCATTAAATTGTCCGCTGCTCCAGTGTTCACCTTGCCTTGATAACGTGGTGAGCTCTGATACTAATTTTTATGGGCAATAAAAAAATAGGCGAAATTAACTTTATTGTCAGCTATAGTTGAGTATGTAGATAAGGAAGAAATTGTACTAGGATTGAGGGGAACCACAAGGTTTGTGACAGGAGCAGATACTTCATAATTCGGAATGCCAGAATATACTGACATGGGCATGGGAGCCACAGCAATTATTGTTTTTTATTAGGATAATGATTTAGGGCTGGGATTTAACACCAAGGCCACCTCGGTGCTCCTTCATGAAAATCCCATTTTGGAGGGAGGGCTTAGTAAATTCAGGAGATACTAGACTATTGTGGCCATAGTAGAACTTCTTCAAGCCTTATTCAGCTGAGAGAAAAGGACCACTGCTATGCTCATCTCAATAAGAAGAGCGGAAATGGTTAAGAATAATGGTTGGTCAATTATGTCAGTAAGACAGCAAGTTTTTAGACCATATTGCCATTTTAAGTGCTGAAATACCCAAATGATAAGCCCAAATGCCAGTGGCACTGCTGCTTGCACAACTGTTATGAAACCATGAAGGAATTTCACCATCGAGTGCCCATGAGCCATAGTCATGCATAAGAACCTAGCAACAAACCAGGTGAACATGGTCCTGGGGCCTGTGGGTTGTTGAAATAGTTGATTTGTGAAGGGTTTGGTTTTAAACATAATAAAAACTGGAATTGGATATAGAATTTTTATTGAAAGTTAAGGTAAAAAAATCAACCAACAAATTCCTCAGTGTGATGCAACTAATTAAATAGTGTTTGATTTGGGATGGCTTGTCAAAGCATGGGATCGGGCCCTCAAATTTTGACCTAACCCAGTGAATTTTTGAGGTAGGGGGAAAAGAGGTTTTAATCTGAATTGGAATTGAAAGAATAGGTGGCTGGATGAGTCACTATCAGTTCAACTGCAAATGTCTGATATGAGGCTTTACTGCATTTCCAATGGTTAGCATGATGGCATCTGGCCCAGTAGGCAATGGGGTTCCCCCAGGCCCACCCCACATAGGGGTGGTCCCAACAGGTCGGAAATGGGTTAAAGATGGCCAACTCACTTGTGCCCAGTTGCTGGGGCGTTTGTTTGGCCAAGTGGATACTATTGATCAATAATCCAGATTTTTGAAATGGGAGCTTCAAGATATTGGCAACAGCCCCCAATGGAGGTACATGCCCATCAGGCTTTGTCCCTGACAATTTTGAGGAGAGTTCAGGGTTAGCAACCTTACTTCCCAATGGCTTGATGCCATCAGCAATTTTAACCAAGAATTTATTGCTTGTCCCATTCCAACTAAGAGTTATTCACCCATCAGGCTTTGTCCCCATAAATTTTGGAGCAAGTTTTCAAACTGACGACATCTTTCAATGTTTTGATGCCATTGTCAAGTTTATAAAGGATTTGCCACTTAATGCCACATCTACAAGTTGTGTAAACCTGTCAGGGCTCATTACCAAGTTTGTAAGACTTTTTGACTCTGGTTTTGAGGGCTCGGTGCCATCAACTTCATGGAGTCCTTCCAGCTCATGGGGTGGTGGCTACCAAAGATTTCTGTGCAAATTGTCTCAATTTGTTAAACTAATTCAGAAGAGGCAAGCACGGGGACAGGGTGAGGAATCTTCAGAGGGAGATCTGTTACCCAGTGCTCATCTACCACATGGTCAAGGTCACCCTGTGTCACAAGAGGTACATCTGCCCTTTTTGGACCCCTTTTATTAGGAAATGGGAAATTGCTTGGTCCAAGCCTAGAGGTCACTTTTCTAGAATTATAGCGTACTTCCTCAAATTTGCCTCTTTTCCCCTATCTAAACATGCAAGCGGTGCTCCATAAGATCAGGGGGATGTGTGTAGAGGTAATGGTGTCAGGAAAGCAGTAGATAAAGTTTAGACTGGCTTGCCAACTACGATGCAAAAACACCCAAAAGGTGAATCATAATCCCAGGGGCACTGCATCTTGAATGACGTTTAAGTGGGATGGTAGATAGGTAACTAATGAGCGCTGATGGGCGGCAGTGTAAAAAGAAATCAGGAAAAAAACCAGGCTGTTGCAGCACCAGGGCCCATGAGTCTGAGCTTAGGAAAGTGTGGGACTGGATTGGGTAGTTTGGTTTCCCCATGGGGTAACTTGATATGGCAACATCAGCAACGGTGCAAATCCTCTCCTGGATTGGTATAATTTCATCCATAATATGCTGAGATCCTGGTGGTGGATTGACTCAGCAAATGGGGAAAGCTTCAGGAACTTTTAACGTGGTAGGCTCAGTTAACTGCAGAAAGCAACAAGGTCACCAATATGACTGTGATGGCCCAGTTGTTGCACGCTCTGTAATTAAAAATTAGGGGTGTTGCAGGATTCTGGAAAAGAATTATTATAACTTAAAGAATGTCATTAAGCACGGAAATTTTTATTTAAATTTAGATAAAGAGAATTGACTACCATTCTTCCCAGTGTGCTACAACTGTTTAAATGGCCAGTCAATTAGAGAATAGCTTATGAATGCACAAATTGGGGCCCTTGAGTTTTGGCCTAACTTGGCAGAACTTTAAGTGGGGGAAACTATATAATTGAAACTAACTCCAAAGGGTTTGGCAGTGGGCTGAGTAATCATCAGATTGTCCACGGATGCCCAAATTGCAGCTTTGCCATGATGACGCCAATTTGACTGGTGGCATCTTGCCTGATGGGTAACTGGACTCCAGGGCACCATATGCAGGGACAGTCTCAAGAGGTCAGGAACAGGTTTGGGATACTCAACTCACCCACACACAATCACTCTGGCAACCATTTGCCATGTGGGTTTGCCAGATTGTGATTTGATGCTTTTGGAGAGGGTTCAATGCTGAAACCCATTTTTTCTATATACCTGATGCTGTTGGCGAGGTTCACCAAAGGTTTGATACTATTGGCTTTATTCATCAAAGGTACAAGGCCGTCAGGAATTGTTGATAAGGTTTGATGTTGTCACTATTGCTAAAGGCTCATCAATGTCAGCCAAATTCATTCCTTTTGCCCCATGCTGGTCCCAAATTTGCCAAAACCTCAACACAAATTCCCTCAATCCACCATACCAATTCCTCAGTTGTTAGTACATGGATTATAGATGGAATTGTCAAAGGTTAAGCTGTAACCCACTGCTCATGCACCACATGAGCGAGGTCTCTCTGTTAGATGAGGGAGGCAACTGGCCTTTTTTCCTTTTTTGGATGGGAAAGGGAACACCACCTGGTCCAAGTGAAGGGGACGCTCCCTTATAAAGCATCATCCTTCTCTTTTCCTAAAGGGGGAGCGCCACCACCAGGAAATTGGGCGAGGGCCACATTCTTATGGGCCTTAGGTAAATTGATTGCCATCAGCGTCACAATCTTTGGGGGAGGGTGGGGAGCACCAGGGTGGATAGCTTGGAAAGCCTTAACAAGCTCCAAACAGTTAGTACAGTCTTTAGGAATCCAGCTTAGTTATTGCTCGCTGGTGCCTCACTCCACTGGATTCCTCAAACGTTTATTTAAATTTAATAATATAACTACTAATAAAAAACAGAGTTTTATAAGATTTTTATTAGTAGCACAGGAATAGAAAGAAAACCAATTTCTCTTGATATCTGACCAATCAGTATTTAAACTGTCTCGAGGGTCAAAGGGAATTCAAGGATAAATTTGGAGCGGCTTGTTGCCGTCTGAATTATGAAATATGGGATTGTAGCCTATCAAAGTTCGGAATAATTGCTTCAATTAGGATGAACAATGGATGGGGAATCATTTTTGGCTAGGATGTACCCGTGGGGTAACAATTTATAAAATTTTCATCCAATCCCCACTCTCTAAATATTTTGCACTTTGAGGAACCCCACCAATCCTATAAAAGGGGTAGTCCCCACATAGGTGCTTGTATGGACCTGGTTGTGGCTGGGGGAGTTCCACCTGATAGATGCCTCAGGGGCCACTGTGTGGTTGGAGAAATATGACTGCTCAATATCATGGTTATTGCCTGAGAAGAATCCAAAGTCATGATACCCCAAATTTCAGGGTTCCACTGAGAATCAGCCAGGGCCTTTTGGCCAATGGTATCATTAGTATTATTTAAATCATTTGTTTTAGTATCACAAACTAGCAAATGGCTGACATTTCCCCTTTTTGACTGAATTTGATCAAAACATTTTTATTTTTCAGCTGTGAGGAAAAATGTATGACACAGTCCAATGCCAACCCAGCTATTTTCATAGCCGGATAGCCTTTCCACATGACTATAAATTGAACCGATCTGCTTGAGAATCAGGAAGCCAAAATGGCATCAACTTCAGCTTCTTCCACTCCCTCAATCACAATGGACTCAGGCTCTAATGGGATTGCCCTTTGATTGAAGACAACTGTGAGACATGAATGACAGGACGTTATTTCCAGTGGGATGGCATCTTCAAAATAAAGGCGACATTTTCCAGGTCCCCTTCCACCAAATGGAGGCTTGAGCATTTGCTTGCGAACTTGTGCAAGGGCACCTGCATGTGCAAGTGCTACATGTCCAGCATGACGTGTGAGCCTGCCTTTATCTCATGCACTGGGAGCCGCTTCTAATCCTTAAACTGTTTATAATCACTTATGGCCTTGGTCAAGTGCTCTCAAACCAAGGACTAGTTGGCTCAAAATGTGCTGAGCATGATCATCTGCAGCTGGGACCTCTGGATAAAGGCATGGGCCAGCTGAAAATGATGGGTTATACCTCAGGATAGCCTCATATGGGAAGAAGCCTGTGGATGCATAAATTCCATTATTATATGCAAAATGGGTGAGGGGAAGGTCATCTGCCCAGGTATCCTGAGTGGCTGCAGCATAGCACCGTAGGTACTGTTACAAGGTCTGATTGACCCGTTCAGTTTGACCATCCAACGTGGATGCTATGCAGTGGAACAACAGGGCGTAATCTTCAAAATCACCAATAGTTTGTTTCAAAACTGCGCCATAAAATGGGTCCCATTGTTGCTAATGATTTCCTGTAGAAGTCCAAACATAGAGAACATATGCCGCATGAATAGGCGGGCAGTTTCCTCAGAGGTGATGGTGGAGGAGCATGATGTCAGATTCTGGTGGTTGACCCAAAGGCAAACCCTTTGACAGAAAACAGATTGGGCTGATTATCCTCCCAATACTCAAACTAATAATCTAATTGTCAACTCAAGCCTATTGTTATTAATCAATTTGGGCTGATTATCCCCAATGTCAATTCAATCAACTACTTAATCAAAAATCTTGGGCTGAATCCACTTGCACATTATGGCCAATTATCACTACACCAAAACTCAGCAATTGGTCCCAAATATTGGAAACAATCCCAACACTTCAATAAAAATTGTTCAGGATAGACCCAAAGATAACGTCTAAAAGTCCCATGGACTGAAAGAAGTTTTAATGATTATCAATTTCCCACCCTAGGGCGAAATTAATATGTTGATCCACGTAATCAGCACAATAGCACTTGCACATGGACCACCCAAAAGGGAGTATCTAGTGCTATTGAAAGAGAGGCCTGCGACGTCCCAATTAAGGGTACGTCATCTACTTCAATCAATGCAGAAATTTCACAGATGATTTTTTTCAGCAGTATGACGAAACTCAAATTAAGAAGAACCTAAGATAAGTTTGCATGTTTTTATTGCAATTTTTGTCCCTGAAATCCTCCCAATTTTGAGAGTAATTTGCCACCAATAAATTAGCAATATGTCTCAGTCATATCAGTTCAAGGGCTAAAATGAGGTGGTAACATATCTGTTATAAATTTGTGCTCAAATGTGGCTAGGAGATACCCTAGAGATATAAATACTGGCGCCTGGCCTAATGACTAATTAAATAAATACCTCCTCATAAAAGTTATATTTATTTTATCTCTTTCCTGGTCTTTATCGGAATCCTAATTTTGGAGAAGTTTTGAAAAACTGGAAGTGCTAAATCCACAGTTTGCTAAAACCTGCCTCAGAAGAAGTTACTGATTAAGTTGGGAAAATTAAGCCCAAAATTAACCAGAATAGTCGGGGCTAATCAAATATGCCTAGTTAGTTTCAATATGGTGAGAATACCATAAGCCACTAGCAATATTGAGGATCATTTTACGGAACTTCATCCCAATTAAATGTGCAGGATATTAAACATCAAGCGAGTGATCCTCAGAATGTCACAACTGGTGCTCAATCAAAAATTGGTGACACTCTCTGAAATGGATTCACATAAACAGTTCCTGTCAGATTCAGCCAGATGAGAAAGCAACAATGAGATGGAAACTAGAGACAAGGAAATCTCAGATTATTTTTAAAAACCAGCTTCCAAGGCTCTGATGCAGTTACCTACTACTCCCCTGGATCTTATCGCAGTGGGGGAGCTCATGCAGATACAACCAGCCCGATTGATCTTACATCTGCAAGTGTAAAAGTTATACTGAAAACCCTATATCAGGGTTTTTGATTGGTACTTCACAAATCGATACCTCCTTTGGCCTGTTCTACTACCTTAAGGATCAGGCGCTCAAGATGGAGATATACATGAAGTACCATGATGCAACCCTGGCATCTCTTGCCAAATGTCTCACAGAAAGTCAAGCAACTAACGAATTCCTGGTTAACTTTGTTCAACTCTCAATTAAGCATACCCAGCGAATCATTGCAAGAAAAAATCTGGAAATCACAGAAATCTACTGTGTGCAAGGGGAGTAACGATATTCTTGAAATTATCTACTGGACAAACTAAATCTCAGTCTTACTGAAGTCTGAAAAACAATTGTAGATAATATGGGACTTTCCAATGAAGTTCATGGGAGATTAAACACCCTTGAAAAGCTTCTAAACGAAGGAGTCCTGAAGATAGCCGCAGAAGTTCTTGCTCACCATGGGCTATTGCATGAATGGGTGCAAAGCATGAATAACCGCTGTCATAAACTGGAAACACATTTGGATCTCCTATTATCTCAGTCAGAACGACTTACCATACATGCCACTTTGGGCCAAAGAAATCACCTGGAGTTAGATGCAAAGGTCAATGACTTCAAGAATTATGTTTGGGCTAAGATAGGTACTGTAAACAAAAACATTGAAGACCTTGCAGCAAAACCAGTCGTCCCAAATAAGGATGAGGATAATGCCTTGAACAATGAGGAACTTTCAAAAATTTGGACATTTGTGTCAAGCTTGAAGGCTAGATTTACTGAAATTACTCAAAAGAATTGGTAAATAAAAATGCAATTATCAACTGAAAATTCCTGAGTAGACATTATGGCCAAAGGCATTAAAAGCAATTAAGAGAAGTATGACAACCTTAAAAAAGAACTTGAATACCTCAAAAACAAAGCTGCTAATTCTCACCCAGCTTTGACAAAAGAGAACCAGGAAAAAACTCTACCCATTCGGCCAAAAAACAGTTTGGAAAAACAACTAAGGGCCAAATTCAAGCATAGAATACAGTAGTTCAGAGCAATAAATGAGATTGAATCATTAGAAATTGATACTGATGCAGAAACTGATATCTAGAACATCCATTCTATGCCTAGAGTTCTGGCATCAATCTTGACTCCAGATACTCCCCAACGGGAAAGTGGGCCAATTATAAATGATGATACACCAAGACGTTCAAGAAGAAGTACCACCCCTATGCCCAAAATAGGACGAGATGATTTTAAACCATTACATTTACCAAAGTTTGATAAGGATGGGAACGTTCATTCTTTCCTTAAGCTATTTTAAAAAGCAATGAGGATACATCAGACCATGCAAAAGGATCAGCACTGATTAACTCACTTGAAGCCCATAGCTGTGAACTCATTATGCCCTATTTGGGTAATGATTGGTCCTATATGGATGCCAAAATTTCAGTAGCAAAACAGTTTGGAGGGCCTGAGAAAATTATAGACCCAAAAAAGAGAGCTTCTCAATATTGAATTCAAGCAGAATGAGACTATTAAAGACTTTGCAGCTAAGTTTTTCCATGAGGCACAAGTTCTGCATGGGTGCATGCAATAGATAAGTTTGACGCTAAGATTGCAATGGAACATGCAGTTATGCCCTTCCATAAACTGCACAATGTCATGATACTTGTACTTAAAGGAAGCTTGGAAATCCAAGAGCTTACTAATTACTTGAGAAGATGTTCCCATATTCAATACCCTTAATCGGCCCAAGGATTAGCGAAAATCCCGATTTTTAGGCCCAAAAAGCAACACTATGTCCAACCAGGGGAAAATTTTTTGAACTACGAACCAAAAATTTGAGTAAAAGCAGCAAAAAGGGCTGATTACATGCCACAACTGTGATAAAATGGGACATTTGCTTACCAGTGCTACAGATGGTCCAACAAAAAGCCTGGGGTCAACTTTTCTTTAGAAATCAACAGTGACAGTGAGGTGGGAAAAGAGCATGTGGAGTAGAGGCGGAATGCTCTAACTCCACCGATGTTAAACCATTCAACCTGACTCTAGCGAGCTCTTTAGGACCGAAGATGTTGGCAAAGATATTCTCCACCATATCATGGCTAATGATGTCATGATGGTCACTACTCGGGCCACAGAAAAAGCAACTAAACCATTGAAAATTACCAAAGAAGCCTGAGCAGAGGTATCAAAACCTTACACAAGACAGATTATTGATCAGAGTTTAGACCTCCAGCCCAGATGTTCAACCGACCTACCTAAGCTTAACAACATTTAAGTAGCTATTCCCATGAAGACCTTAGCAGATAACTTACCAGATATTTGCTCAAGCCTAAAATCACACCTGGAATTGGGCAGCAATCACAGCATTTATACAATAAATACCTCTGAAAACTACTCTGAATGTACTAATGTGGACATAGCGGTAAACAAGGTGCAAGTTTGGGCCATTGTTAATAGTGGTTCTTCTATTAATATAGTCAACAAAAAGTTGGTTATAAAGCTGAAAATTGAGCCCAATGTTGCCCACTGTCAGGAATATGGAATAGCTGGAGCGCATACAACTAAATTGCTGGGCGCATACAGTACCCTACCTCTCAGATTCGGATCTATTGTAGTAACAGCACATGCTATAGTGTTGCCAAATATGAACTATGATATCCTAATTAGGACTGATTTCCCAAGGAGATATGGAGTTGTTACCAATTACAAGGACGATATTCTCATCATTCTTGGCCAGGCTATTCCAATTTACTATAACAAGATAGAGCAGTTGAGAAAAAGAAACCCAGGCTATTCATAAACCTGGCCTACAAAGGTGGAGTAGACCCAATTGAGTATGTCAAAGAGCGGTCAAAGATAAAAACACTACCCACTCAGATCATTGAGTCAAAGGGAATTCCACTTTGATCAAATCAGAGAATCACTATACCATCCAGAGATCAAGTAATCATCCCAATGGGACTAACAAATATCCTTGAAGGACTTTATGGTGAAATATATCAACCATGGTCTAAATCTCAATCGAACCAAACATTGACCTTGGTATTATCATTCCTGGCCATGGAGAAATACAAATCTTAAATGCAAACCTGAAAAATCAGCCCATATACATCAAGCGACATCAAACAATTGCATTTCTACATCTGTTCCCTACCTCAAAAATTCACTCATTCCATGAGTTTGGAACTTTTGTTAAACCAGGGCTCCCTTATAAAGACCTACTCAGCATAAATAATGTTGTCCTTATGGCCAATTTAAGCAACCTGACAATTCCGAGAAGAACCAAGCTCAGGAGTTATTCTCTAAATATTAGGAAAAATTTGCACAAGATGATTTCAACTTGGGATGTGCTAAGGGTGTCACCCACAAAATGATACCGGAGATCATAAACCAATCTGATTATGCCTGATTAGACGCTTAAAATTATCAGAAGAAGCTGTATCCAAAGAGATTAAGGTTATCCTCGATTGTGGCATGTTATTACCCTCAAAAAGTCCATGGGCAGCACCAATTTTAATAGTGAAGAAAAAGGATGGAAGCAACTGAGTAGTCATTGATTATTGGAAGTTAAACAACATCACAAAGAAGGACTCATACCCTCTGCCATGAATTGACAATGCCTTGGATAGGCTAGGGGCGCGAAGTTCTTCTTGGCAATGGACCTTATCAGCGGATATTGGCAAATAGATCTTCCCAAAGAGGAGCGCAAGAAATGTGCAATTATAACCCAAGAGGGCCTATTTCAGCTGACGAGAATGCCTCAAGGGCTCTGCAATGCCCCAGCTACTTTCCAAAGGGCTATGGACACAATTCTGGGAGATTTGAAGTTGTCATGTGTACTAGTGTACCTTGATGATATCAACGTTTTCAGCTGCACTTTTGACGACCACCTGAAATACTTAAAGGAGTTTTCAAAAGGCTAGCTGATTCAAGCTTAAAAATCAAGCCCAGAAAATGTCAGTTTTTCAAAGACCAACTGGAATACCTCAGATTTGTGATTGATAAAGTGAGTCTTTGGCCCCAACCCTCTAAGATGGGTGCCATCTCCAAAATGAAATGGCCCAAATCCAAGTGCAATATTCAAGTCTTCCCAGGCATGATCAGGTACTATTGTTAATTTATCACCAACTTTGCACAACTTGGAGAGCCGCTTTTCTATCTGCTTAAAGATAAAGTCCCATTTGACTGGACTCCAGCTTGCCAGGATGCATTTGACCAGCTCTGATCGGCCCTATTAAGCGCTCCTGTTCTTAAATATCTGGACTTTGATCGCAAATTTATCGTCCAAAATGATGCATTCCAAACAGCATTGGGTGCTGTGTTATCCCAAGTTGGAGAAGATGGTGAAGAACATCCAGTTGCCTTCGCTAGTTGGACCTTAAACGTTCACAAAAGGAGCTATATGGTGACAGAACGATAATGCTTAGCTGTCATATATGCTTGCAAGCAATTCTGGGTCTACCTTCATGGTACTCATTTCAAAGTTGTTACTAACCATGCTTCCCTAAGATGGTTGAATAACCAAGAGAACCTGAGGGCCGATTAGCACGCTGGGCATTATAGCTTCAAGCTTATGACTACACTATTGAGAATTGAGTGGGCGCAAAACACCAAAATGCCAACTATCTATCCTGACTACCCACCATTGCAACACTTAGTCAGGCCGCCGATGAGTTGTTTATGAAAATAATCAGTGAAGAGTATTAGAATGAGCCCAAATCCATCCAAAAAATACTATCAGATCAACGAAAAAATACAACCATTAAAAACGGGATGCTTTACAAGATTGTTGAGGATAAAAAGTTTATTTTTCCAAGACCATTGGCCCTAACAGACCTAATTTTGGCAGCGCATAAGTCCATAGGGCATGGCAGATTCAAGAAGACTAAAGATCATCTGAAGCAATTCTACTACTGGGAGTCAATGCATTTCAACATCCAAGAAACGCTAGTATGCTGCATGGAGTGCCAAGACGAAAAACCAGTCCAAAAAAGAACATATTACCAGCTTGTTCAGCCCAAGTTTGCCTGGCACACTGTATCTATTGACGTTGTCAGCCCACTTCCAACAAGCAATATGAAGGCCAAGTACATCATTGTAGCTATTGACCACTTGACCAAATGGGTTGAGGCCAAGGCTATTTGAGAAGCTTTAGTGTCAACTACAGTCAAGTTCGTCCTTGAAAACATAATCCACAAGTATGGATGTACCCAGGTTATTCTGACCCATAAATGGACCAATTTTACCGCCATTGTCCTTGCCAAGCTCAACCAATTAATGAGTGTATGAGGTGTTCTTTCTGCTCCCTATCATCCCAAAACTAATGGACCATTGAGCACGCAAATGGGACGTTGGTGAACATTATCAGGAAATTAACTTTAGCCAAATTATATGAATGGTTTACTTATCTAAGTTCAGAAGTATTTGCCTACAATATCTCCTACCATTTGTCAACCAGGATGTCCCCATTTCAAGTTTTATATGGAAGACATCCGGCCCTACCAATGCTACTTTATTCAGCCCTAGAGGAACCTGGCAAAAACACTTATCTTAATATGTCAAGGAGCTTGTGGATGTTTTAATCAAACTACAAGCTCAGGCCTTTGACAACAGTTTTGCCACGAAAAAGGCCCAACATCAAAAGGACTTAGAGAACAGCTACAAATTGGCCGTTTTTGAGGTAATGTGGTCCTATTTTGCAACACCCATGGATCAGGCCAATTGCAAAAGTTATATTGCATCTGGGTAGGGCTATTCAAAGTGATTGAGAAGACATCTAAGCTCATATACACAATCAAGGATATTGGAACTGGCCATATATACAACCAAGTCCATGCAAAATTCCTAAGAAGGTTCAATAAGTGGTCCAATTAAGAAAGAAAAAGAAAAAAAGAAAAAAGGGAAAAACATATATAATAATAGTTTTAATTTTAATAAATACTTTGGTTTGCACTTGAGGATAGGAAGAGGATCCATATCCAGACTCAACAGGCATTTGGGCCAAAGTTACTAGATAGAAGATCCAACTCCAAGCTCATTGGGCGTTTGGGCCAATGATAACAAACCTACATAGGCTAATTGGGAATCTTAAGTGCTTATGTTCGAGTCAAGTGGGGGAAATGTCAGATTCTGGTGGTTGACTCAAAATTAAATACTTTGACAAAAAACAGATTGGGCCGATTATCCTCCCAATACTCAAACTAATAATCTAATTGTCAACTCAAGCCTATTGTTATTACTCAATTTGGGCTGATTATCCCCAATGTCAATTCAATCAACTACTTAATCAAAAATCTTGGGCTGAATCCACTTGCACATTATGGCCAATTATCACTACACCAAAACTCAGCAATTGGTCCCAAATATTGGAAACAATCCCAACACTTCAATAAAAATTGTTCAGGATAGACCCAAAGATAACGTCTAAAAGTCCCATGGACTGAAAGAAGTTTTAATGATTATCAATTCCCACCCTAGGGCAAAAAATATGTTGATCCACGTAATCAGCACAATAGCACTTGCACATGGACCAACCAAAAGGGAGTATCTAGTGCTATTGAAAGAGAGGCCTGCGACGTCCCAATTAAGGGTACGTCATCTACTTCAGTCAATGCAGAAATTTCACAGATGATTTTTTTCAGCAGTATGACGAAACTCGAATTAAATAGAACCTAGGATAAGTTTGCATGTTTTTATTGCAATTTTTGTCCCTGAAATCCTCCCAATTTTGAGAGTAATTTGCCACCAATAAATTAGCAATATGTCTCAGTCATATCAGTTCAAGGGCTAAACTGAGGTGGTAACATATCTGTTATAATTTTGTGCTCAAATGTGGCTAGGAGATGCCCTAGAGATATAAATACCGGCGCTTTGCCTAATGACTAATTAAATAAATACCTTCTTATAAATGGTATATTTTTTTTATCTCTTTCCTGGTCTTTATCTAAATACTAATTTTGGAGAAGTTTCAACAAGCTGGAAGCGCCAAATCCAAAGCTTGTATCAAAACCTGCCTCAGAAAAAGTTCGTGATTACGTTAAAAGTAAGCCCAAAATTAACCAGAAGAGTCGGGGTTAATCAAATATGCCTAGTTAGTTTCAATATGGTGAGAATACCATAAGCCACTAGCAATATTGAGGATCATTCTACGGAACTTCATCCCAATTAAATGTGAAGGATATTAATTATCAAGCAAGCGATCCCTGAAATTTCACACATGGGATAAACAAGGCAAATTTAGTGAATTGGTTACAACCACCATGACCACTGTGAACTCATTGGAGCAGGGTAGCTCAACATTAAAGTCCATGGACACCAATGTCCATGGACTCTATGCCTTCTGCAAAGGGTGTAGGAGGCCATTCCTACCAGACCAGTCCAATTTGGCCTGTGAACAAGTTATGCAGTCAGAAATCAACGCCAGAACATCCTTTGACAGGCCTGGCCAGTTGAAGGTACACTTTACTAAATCTATGCATTTCTTATTCCCCAGGTGATTGACTGCAGTGGTATTGTGATGAGCTTAGATGATTTTTCCCTGAGAAGGGGAGGACCCAAAATTATGAACTAAACTGGATAAGTAAACCATTCATATAATAAAGGATATGCTTTTAAGTTGAAAGTGACAACCGCTCCAACAGTTCCACCCC
>JAKSZP010016625.1:0-24808 GCA_022478985.1 Massospora cicadina | reverse complement strand
GGTCCAGTGGGAACCCATAGGCGCCCCTGAAACCATACCATCTCTGTTAGGGACTGGTGTACTACTGACCTGATTGAGGGTAACTAACCATAATCTAACATAACAAGGGGTTTAAACCAGTATGACAAGGACACTAGAGGTGTCTAGGTATAAAGAATGGTGGGTAAGATGGTATGGGAGTTGCCTAAAGTTATGGTTTTAAGAGGGAAAAAGTTAGAAGAGAGTTTCTTGTAGGATGGGGTGGTAGATCAGTATTGATAACACTTTAGTAAATAAACTTACCAGTGTTTGCATGATAAAGAATATTTTTATTGACCACAAAGAATAGCCAAATGAATGGCTTGGTTTTACATACCATCCAACTATTTGGACCTATTTAAGCTCAATTGATTTAAAATAGTGCACTAATCTTCTCTGGAGCTTATGGGATTGCAACTTGCATGTGATTTTGAAAAACAGTAGGAATCGTCTCAGTCTAATTGTAAATTTGTTTTGATGCGATTAATTGACTCAATATTGTAGCAATTGAAGTAATTTAAATGATTAATCGAACATTTCCACTACAGTCATTCATTTGATATGCAATTATTCGATCTAACTTCATCACATATCCTATTGATCTGACTGATGATATCTGTAATCTCAGGAATTCCGCAAATGTCAGGATTTACCCTGACATCATCCCCCACCAAGGCTGAAGCTACATGCGAGGCCTTCTTCTTCCATTTCTTTAATAGCTTTCCTGCATTCTTTAAGTTCTCCTCAGGCTCCCAAGTGCTCTCTTCTGAAGGATATCCGGCCCACTTAACCAGGTACTGCACTTTACCATGATGTGTTCGTCTCCCTTTAATAGCCTCCACCTCATACTCAGGACAGGGACCTTTAATCAGTGGTTGTGCTAGCTCTTTGACTTTCTGGTGGGGTAGGGAACTTCCTTCTTTTTTGTGCAAGAGGGAACGATAGAATACATTGTGAATTTTACAACCTTCAGGCAATTCAAGGCGGTAAGCCACCCTTCCTATAACCTCTGTGACCTTGTATGGCCCTATACGCCGGTGAGTAAGTTTCTGACATGGTACATCCAAAAGAATATTGCGAGCATCCAGGTAAACTTGGCTACCTACTTCCAACACCTTACCAGGCACACGCTTCTTATCTGATAAATTCTTTATAAGTATGCACTTCTTGGTTCAGATTAGCCAAGAAAATTGCATGAGTTTGATGAATGTTTCATAAAAATTTTCTTCCAGGGGGTTGTCCGCTTCAACAGATGACAATGGTTCCCAGTTCACATCATACCCATAGTTAGCTTTAAATGATGATATTCCAGTTGAATAATGATCTAGAGTGTTATAACAGAACTAGGTTATAGGCAAAAACTCAACCCAGTTGTCCTGCTCCGCATTAACATAGCATCTCAGTACTTCTCCAGAACCTCTATTAACTCTCTCAGTCTTTCCATCAGTCTGCGGATGGTATGCGGTGGATAAACATCTCTTGATTCCAAGGTCTATAAGGAGCTGTTTCCAAAAATTTGATGTGAATTGAGGCCCTCTATCTGTAAGGAGAGTGTCTATAGCTCTCCAGTTCCCAGCGTGGTGGTGCTCAGTGCACAGGCCCAACGCCAGGGAACTAGCCATTAGAATAAAAATAATTATTACCCAGCGTAAGGTGCTGGAGCAATAATAAGATACGCACAGAAATGCTAGAATTAACCAGCCAAAAGCGCCGCGGTGCACATGGGGAGAAGGGGTAGACGACCCAGGTTAGAGGGTACCTGGGCGGACCAACGGTGCGTGAGGTGAGAATCAGATTGTGTTGAGAATGGAAAGGTTAACAGAGCGCGAGACCTCCTTGAAGAGGTTTGCGCACAGGATTGTTAGAAGAAGCATAATGTTAAATGGGATAATGGGGACAAGGTTTATTGGGAAAGTCAACCAACAAGGAATGTTGGTCGGGGAAAATGTATTTAAGCTCAGATGGGGAAATTGGGTTTATGCCGCAGTGGGCCCAAGCAGCGGCTCACTAATAGGGTGATACTGCCATCTGAGTTAGTAAAATAGGCCAAAACTGACTTCACTTGAGTTATTAACCGAAGTTGGATTTGACCTGAGCACGTTATTTTGTATGTGGAATGGGTTTTGAACCCTCGTTCCTCAACTAAGCAAACCAAACCATCCACCTTTATTTGGTAGATAGTACGTTTTAACGCTTGGCCCATCATTTGGGGCTAGGCACTCGGCACCCCACTAGGACCAACTTGGGCATATTTTGCCCTTACCCAGCGCTGGTCTAGGGTGTACTTCAGGTTTGGGAGGCCCTGTTACTTCACCTTTTGGGCCTCCAAGCGCCCAGCCTTATCTTTGGGGTTGGTCCCCACTATTATGTCATGTTCAAATGACATTACCTTCTCCTCCTGACAGGGCTCAACCCCCCCTCCAGGGGCTTGCGCCAGGGAAAAGTTCTTGTGGGCAGGGGCCAACTTCATGGCAGCGACAGTCATTTTCAGTTGGGATCTGGCAGCCTGAGAAAAACGCTGGTGGAAGGCGTCAATCAGTTCTTGGGCATGCACACAGTTGCGCGCTGTAACACAACTGTTTTCTGCGGCATCAAAGCCCTTCCAGGATACCAGGTACTCAAGTCTTCTTTTAACGCGGCGTGAGGCAACTATTTCTTCCACCTCCCACTCAGGCGCACCATTCATGAGATAGGCCTCAGGAGTCTCTGGTGGGATGGCCGTTTCTACAACTTCAGTTTGCTCTCATGAAACACCGATAAGATCTGGAATGAGGGGGGAGATCTAGCTGGTATGAGGCATGGCCCACCTTTCTAACAACGCGGTAGGGGCTAATCCTCAGCGGTCCCAGCTTCTTACATGGCTGCTTGATTGGGATGTTACGAGCATCAAGCATCACGAGATCTTCTTCCTTGTATGCAGGACCCACTCGGCGCTTCCCATTGGCGTTCTCCTTATATACCTGCATAGCCGCCTCCAAGCTTGTGGAAACCCCTGGTGGACCTTCTTGATTGTCTTGGCAAAGTCCACCACCGCTTTAACCTTTGACCCACAGCTGGGCTCCATGTCAAAGGCGAGGTTAAATCCATGGCTGGAGAAAAATGGGGAACAGCTGATTGAGGGTACAAGGTATTGTTGTAGCTAAACTGGGCCATGGGAAGGTGAGAAGCCCAATCTGAATGATCTGCAGCGGTGTAACACCGCAGAAACTGTTTCAAGCACTGGTTCACTCGTTCAGTATGCCCATCTGATTGGGGATGATAGGCATTTGAATAGCAGGAATGGATTTGCAGAGTCTTACACAACTCTTTCCAAAAGACGGAGGTAAACTGGGGTTCCCAATTGTAATAATTTCTTTGGAACCCCATGAAGAGAGAACACATGGATGACGAAAAGCCTAGCCATCTCAGCTGCGGTTATGGTGGTTCTGCAAGGAATAAAGTGGGCAAACTTCATGAACCGGTCCACCACTACCATGATGGTATCATAACCATCTGAGACTGGTAACTCCACAATGAAATCAATTGAGATGGAGGTCCAAGGCCCATCAGCCTTTTGGACTGGTACCAACAACCCTGCTAAAGGTTGACGATTGGGTTTCATCTGGTTTCATACCAGGCACTACTTACAATACTGGCCCACCTGAGCTGGCAAGCCCTTTCAATTGTATGTGCGACGTATCAGCTCCAAGGTCTTTTCTCTCCCAGGATGACCAATGGTGATTCCATCATGATGGTCCCAAATGATGTCCAGGCGCAGTGGTCCATCAGGTACTCAAAGGCGTCCCTGGAACCACACCATCTCATCCTTTATGTAATAGCCCCTGGATAGATTCTCTTGATTTGAAGCGCTCTTTGCAAGTACCATGGCATATTCACCTGACAGCGGCTGAGAGATGACAACCTTTCTAAACATACCATATTCCTCCGCGTTATCCAGAGGTGCAAAATGCTGGTCCGTTGTCCAGAGGAGAGGATCATTGAGGCAGAAGTTTACTTGGAGGAATCATCACCTGGGTGTTGTGCACTTATACCTTCTTGGGGTCAGGGGCTAATGCAGGGTTGCGACTCAAAGCATCCGCCAAACCATTCTCCTTGCCATTGGTTAACTCATAAGTGAATGCAAGTTGAGCAAGGGTCTCATGCCAACGGGTCTGCTATGGGATTAGGACATGAGGGGCACGGTGATCTGTATGTATGCGGAATGGTTGAGAAAAGCCATGCAAGTGGTGATGCCAATAATTCAGCGCCTCCACCACTGCTAGTAACTCCTTATCATAAACAGCGTATTTCAACTCATGCAGATAAATCTTCCTAGAAAAATATCCCACTGGATGCTCTATCCCATCTTCGCCTACTTGTAATAAGGCGGCCGCTATGGCGAAGTTGGAGGCATCTGTTGAAACAATGAACTCCTTTGAAGGGTCAACATGGCGAAGAACAGTCGTGGACAACAGGGTGCACTTTATTGCTTGGAAAGCATTCTCCAAAGTGGGGGACCACTGAAGCACCTTGGCACCACTAGCCTTGTATAGGGGAGCCGCCACCTCAGACAGACTGGAATGTGAACTTCTTGAGGAATGTGCACGTCCCCAAAAAGCTCCTTAAATTATTAACCAAGGTGGGGGTGGGCCACTCATGAATCGCCTTCTCCTTGTCTGGAGTTATCATGTGTCCTTGGTTGAACATGATGTTACCCAGAAACCTGACCTGGGACTTAAAGAACTCACACTATGAAATTTTCAACGTAAGGCTGGCTGCCTTTGACCGCTCCACCACCTGCCAAAGGTGAGCTGCATGGGACTCCTGATCAAGGGAAAACACCAGGATATCATCCATGTAGGCGACCGCGCATACCCCCTAACAGGTCCCCCAACGCGGCATCAATGCGGCGTTGGAAGATAGCAGGGGCATTATTAATCCCAAAGGGCATGACCCGAAACTGGAAGATCCCTTTCCTGGTACAGAATGTAGTCAACCACTCTTGTCCCTTTTTAATCTGGATCTGATTGAACGCGTTGAGGCAATCCAGCTTGGAGAAGACCTTCGCCTTCTCCACATAGCGTACACTTTGGGAATCCAAAGGGATGGGATGTAGGTCTGGTACAGTAACGTTGTTAAGGTTACCATAGTCTACGCAGGGGCGTAAGGTACCATCAGAATTCTCCACAAAGAGTAGGGGGAGCATACAGGGGAGGTACACTGAAAAATTGCACCTTTGGCCAACTGTTCCTTCATCCACACATCCAAGGCCTCTTCCTCCCGGACAGTTAATGGGTAAATGGGGGAAGATATGCGCACCAGATCCACCGTGAGCTTAAAGTCACAATTGAACTCAGAGTGCTCAGGGAGTGCATTGGTGGATGCTGCATCAAAAGAGGATTCCCAACCCTTCAAACAGGAAGGTAAGGAAAATCCCGCGGAGGGGGGAATCTTCAGCAAAGGAGCAAGATAGAGGGTGGGAACATTGGTCCAATGAGGTAATGGGCCCTGGACGTTATCCTCCGACAAGGGAACCATTAACTGGTGACCATTAATCAAAGACAAAGATAGCGTGTTTTATTTCAAATTAGTGCGGACATCAAACTTTCTCAACCACTCAACCCCTCAAAATAATGGGGAACAAGAGGTGCTTGATAGCTTGAAAAGATTGGACAGAAAATAGGTGCCCATCTGGTAGTCCACCATCTCTATGATGTTCAGCGTAGGGAACCTTGAGAAGCTCCACCTATAGCCTTACCACCTGGTGAGTAACTCAACTCAAGGTAATCAGCCATATCTTGGTCAATAAAATTATTGGTGGCACCGGTATCCACTAAAATGGTTGTGGTGAACTTCCCCAAAGAGGATATAAGGTTAGCAGTCAAGAGAAAGTATCCCAAGTGGGATTTATTCAAAGCAGAAAACGCCCCCAGTTCACCTAAATCTTCTTCTGGTTTGAGCAATCTATAAGGGTAGGTCTAGGAATCAAAAAAGGGGAAGGGGTATTTGGCCACTCTTACTACTGAGGCCACATATCCCTCCATGCCTTCTGCAGGTGCATAAATGTTTTTATATAATAGGCGCAGCTCTTTTTCAACTTCATGTGTGCTGCAAATCATGGAAGAGGTCAAACGAGGATTTTCTGGTGTGATTTCATACACAGGAATGGGTTCAAGATCTGAACCATGAGAGGGAAAAATTGGTTCAGAGGTATATCTCAGCTTTTTGTTATAAAACGCGTTTTTAGATGAAAATGACCATGTCCCTTGACCGTGATGGAATGGCCGATGATATCCATGGCCAACACCCCCAGGCCCATCTTTGCTAATTCCAATGACATCAGCTGAACACGGGGTGAAAGAAAACTTGTTTATTTAAATTGACATTGAGAAATTTGGCGGAATGTTGGGGAATCATGACCTTCGGAACTAGAAGTGTCCAAAACCACCAGGTATGAACATTAAGGGTGGATACTTTCCAGTTGGAGACAACTAAAATAACGCTGAGTTTCTCCAACCTTTGGGAAAAGGATGAAACAGCAGTGCAGTTAATGACAGCTGGAGCCCACAGCTGATGGCCACTGTTTCCACCTCAGAAAAGCTCCACATGGAAAAAGTTCATGCACATAAGAAAATAGGGTTGGTTGAATAATGTAAGGAGAGTGTCTATAACTCTCCAATTCCCAGCGTGGTGGTGCTCAGTGCACAGGCCCAACGCCAGGGAACTAGCCATTAGAATAAAATTAATTATTGCCCAGCGGAAGGTGCTGGAGCAATAATAAGATATGCTCAGAAATGCTAGAATTAACCAGCCAAAAGCGCCGCGGTGCACATGGGGAGAAGGGGTAGACGACCCAGGTTGGAGGGTACCTGGGCGGACCAATGGTGCGTGAGGTGAGAATCAGATTGTGTTGAGAATGGCAAGGTTAACAGAGCGCGAGACCTCCTTGAAGAGGTTTGCGCACAGGATTGTTAGAAAAAGCATAATGTTAAATGGGATAATGGGGACAAGGTTTATTGGGAAAGTCAATCAACAAGGAATGTTGGTCAGGGGAAAACATATATAAGCTCAGACAGGAAAATTGTGTTTATGCTGCAGTGGGCCCAAGCAGCGGCTCACTAATAGGGTGATACTGCCATCTGAGTTAGTAAAATAGGCTAAAACTGACTTCACTTGAGTTATTGACTGAAGTTGGATTCGACCTGAGCGCGTTATTTTGTAGGTGGAACAGGTTTCAAACCCTCGTTCCTCAACTAAGTGAACTGAACTATCCGCCTTTATTTGGTAGATAGTATGTTTTAACGCTTGGCCCATAATCAGGGGCTAGGCACTCGGCACCCCACTAGGACCAACTTGGGCATATTTTGCCCTTACCCAGCGCTGGTCTAGGGTGTATTTCAGGTCTGGGAGGCCCTGTAACTTCACCTTTTGGGCCTTCAAGCGCCCAGCCTTATCTTTGGGGTTGGTCCCCACTATTATGTCATTTTCACATGACACTATCTGAGATCACCTCCTTGGAAGTACCATGATGCAGAATTACATTTCTCAAAAACAGACGAGCTATTTCTTTAGCCGTGACATTGGTAGTAGTTGATATAAAATAAGCCATTTTAGTGAATCTATCTACCACCACCAACGCTGCATTGAATCCTTGGGAACGGGGTTGCACTAAAATAAGATCCATGGATATTGACTCCCATGGCTTTTGTGCGATTGACAATGGTTGTAATTGTCCTTCAGTTAGTCCTCTACGAACCTTGGTGCGCCCACAGACCTCACATCCTGCCATATATTTTAAGACATCCTCTCTAAGACCAGGCCATTGGTAAATTCTCTATATCAGTTGGATCATTTTATTCTTTCCAGGGCGTCCTGTCATGCCTACATCATGGTGCTCATGCATCACATCCAATCTTAAAGGTCCTTCTGGTACATAAAAACAACCTTTCCAGAATACTGACTGACCCTTTAACGAGTAACCCTTTTTGTACCACACACTGTTTAATTTTTTTATAAGATCATTCTTCACATTCTGACAGAAAATATCATCATTTTGAATATTCAAAATCTCATCTCCATGGCCCACTAGTACAAGATGGGATAATAATGCAGCGGGATCTTTGGTCTTCAGAAGCACCTGTGTATTAAACTCAGTAGTTTCCTCCTCTTCAGGTATCATCTAAGGACGCCGGCTTAAGGAATCTGGAACCACATTAATTTCCCCAGGTTTTTAACCAATGTCCAAGTCATAATCCGCCATAGTAATTGCCCATCGTGCCTGACAATGGTTCAATTTCCGTGAGGTGAAAAAGTAAGTCAAGTTTTTATGGTCTGTCAAAACTTTCACTGAGTAGTTTGCCCCACACAGGTACCGGCGCCAGTGTTTTAGACATTAAACAACGTCTAACAAAACCTTGTCATAGATAGGATAGTTGCATTCCGCTGGGATGAATTTTTGGAATAGTAGGTTATGGGATGCAGCCTACTATCATCCCCCTCCTGCAACAAAACCCCCAAGAGCGTATTCTGAAGCATCAGTCTCAACCATGAAGGGCTTTTCATCATTGGGCATTGCCAACGCAGGTGCAGAAACAAAGGCAGCTTTCAAGTCAGAAAAATATTCTTCCGCCACCTGAGACTATTTATATAGAACACTTTCCGATGTGAGCCATGTTAAGGGTAACGCAATAGAAGAAAAGTCTTTGATAAAATCCCTGTAAAAATTTGCCAAGCCTAAGAAACTACAAACGTCCATCCAGCTAATAGGTGTAGGCAAGATGTAATGGCATACACTTTGCTAGGTGCCATGGTGAACCCATTCCTGCCCAAAACATAACCAAGAAATTAAACTTCCTCCTGTGCAAACTCACATTTTGATAGCTTCAAATGCAAGTTGTACCTTCCAAGCTGCTCAAAGACCAAGTTCAAGTGCAGTAAGTGTTCCTCCTGCGTCTTACTGTAGATCAAAATGTCATCAAGGTAGGCTACGCAGAAGTGGTCCAGGTAGCCACCCAACACTGTATCAGTCCTTTTTTGAAGTGTACTAGGTGCGTTGCACAACCCAAATGGCATCACCAGATAATCAAATAGCCCAAATTGTGTCTTAAGCGCTGTTTTACACTCATCACCTTCCTTTAATTGTATCTGGTTGAATGCATCCTTCAAGTCAACTTTGGAAAGATTGTAGCTCCAGAAAATTAGTCACTCAAGTGATCTGCATCAGGTAAGGAATACCGGTTCTTTATGGTTATATCAATGAGCTTCTATAGAGTTTATACATGGCCGTAGTCCACCGTCCTTCTTACTAACAAACAACAAGGGTGATGAACAGGGAGAGCGGGAAACCTGTATTAACCCCTTATCAATCATTGTATCCAGGTAATCTCTCAGGGAAATTTGTTCCCTCTTACTGCAACTATAAATAGGTCCATGGGTGGGCTGCTTCCCTTCTAGTAAATCAATTGCATGATCAAAGGATCCATGAGCTGGTAAGGCTTAGCCTACTCCTCTCCAAAAAGTAAAGCCCATTTTGAGAGATACTCAGGGATCTTTTCTTTGCAAGGCTCCAATGGACCAACCTGAGAAACTGTTGCAGACATGTCAAAACCTCTATGCTCTTATAACGTACACTCAATGATCTTATCCTTTAGCTTAATTGTGATAGAGTTCCATTTATAATTGTGCTGGAGTTCAACCTGTGTCCACCAAGGATACCCAAGAATTACAGGATAGAGTGAACTACGCAGGACCCAAAACTCAACTTTCATTTTACTTACCATAAATTTCAAGTAAATGTGACGTGAGAAGCGATAAGCTAAAGACTGTTATCATTCCCCAAGATTACTTTCATCTGAGGTTTCTTTGCATGCAAGCCCAGCATTTTCACTGCATGCTCTGAGATGAAGTTCCGTGAGGCCCCACTATACAGCAAAGCCATATTTTCAAATTTCTCTTTCAAACTTTTAAATTTAACCTCAATACTGGATAAGACTGCTTACCATTTTTAATGAAAAAATGAGGGTCTGAGGTTTTCTCTTATGGCACTTCTGTTCCCAGAATTCTCTTGGTCTGCTAATGCCCACTTTAGACTATGGGTGACCTCAATAACTTTGTTTAAGGGTAGCGTGATGGGGTGGTGTTTGATCAAGTCTGCTAAGTGACCTTCCAACTCTTGTCTGAAATAAAGCGCTCCCATTTCCTCATCTAATTCTGCATCCTGAAAGTTCTCCAAAAATTTATGAGTATATTCCTCAATGGTTTGACCTTCCTGTTGAAGGTTCATCAAGGCAATCCGTGCCTGTAGTCTGTTACCAGTGGAAGCCGCTGCAACTACAACTGGCCTTTGAATGCTCCATAATCTTCAACAAATTCTCATTCTCTTCTAAAGCCCTTATAAAACCAACCCAGAGCATCAACAGTGAGTTGTGAGCCCACTTTCATATTTTCCGCGCTTTATCTGAATAGGTATTAAGATAAGCTTTGAAATATGCCCCAACAACGTAAGGCCTTCTATTACTTCAGCAAAAGTTAATTTCTTAGGCAAGAGGACTGTAGGGTCAGTTATAGGTGTATAGTTGGCAACACACTTTATTTGCATCTGACTGGGTGCTACTACTTCTTTATAAGTTGTTTCATATTGCTTTACTGGTGAAACCATCCGCACCAGTAATTGGTAACTTTCCATCAACAAAACAAACACAAAGCTCCCAATACTAAAATCGTGGTGGAAATTTATTATAAATCATGGCGGTCAAATTGTCAGGGACTGGTGTGCTATTAACCTGGTTGGGGGTAGCTAACCATGAGCTACCATAACCAAGGGGTTTAAACCAGTATGACAAGGACACTAGAGGAGTCCAGGATTAAGGAATGGTGAATAAGATGGTATATGAGTTGCCTAAAGATATGATTTTAAAAGGAGAAAGTTGGAAGGGAGTTTCTTGTAGGATGGGGTGGTAGATCAGTATTGATAACACTTAAGTAAATAAACTTAACAGTGTTTTTTTAGTACTAGATGGGCCCAGTAAACTTAATAGTGTTTGTATTATAAATAATATTTTATTGACCACAAAGAATAACCAGATGAATGCCTTGGTTTTATATAACATCCAACTTTCCTGGACCTACCTAAGCTTAAATTGATTTTAAAATAGAGCACTAATATTCTCTGGAGCTTATGAAATTGCAACTTGCATGTAATTTCGAAAGGCAGTGGGAATCGTCTCAGTCTAGTTGTAAATTTGTTTTGGTGCGTTTGATTGACTCAATATTATAGCAATTGAAGTAATCTAAATGATTAATCGAACATTTCCACTACAGTCATTCATTTGATATGCAATTATTTGATCTAACTTCATTACATATCCTATTGATCTGACTGATTATATCTGTAACCTCAGGAATTCCACTAATGTCAGGATTTACCCTGACAATCTCATCTTTTCTGTGATGACTCTAATTATGTCCTCCTGATTAATGCACTCTTAGCTTGGAAAATAGTATTTTTGGCTGACGATGGCTGAGAAAAGGACTACCTTACTGAATATACTGTATTCCTCTGAATTTTCCAGAAGAAAGAGCTCGCCCATGAGCCAAGGAAGAGGGAGGTTAAGACACAATCTTACCCAGTGGAATCATCAACTGTGTGTTAAGACTCTACCTCCTTTGAATCAGGAGCTAATGCAGGGTTGTGGCTCAAAGCATCCGCCAAACCAAACTCCTTGTCCTTAGTAAACTCATAAGAAAACGAAAATTGGGCAAAGTCTCATGCCAATGGGTTTGTCATGAAATCAAGACATGAGGCGCGCGGTAATACAGTAAGGCATGGTAATCTGTACATATGTGGAAAGGTTAGGAAGAGCCATGCAGGTGCTGACGCCAATAAATTAATGCCTCCACCACTGCTAATAACTTTTTGTTGTAAAAGGCATAGTTTATTTCAGGCAGAGACATCTTCCTAGAAATATATCTCACTGGATGCTCTACTCCATCTTGACCCACTTGTAATAAGACATCAGCTATGGCAAAGTTGGAGGCATCAGTAGACACAATGAACTCCTTTTCAGGATCTACATGGTGATAGACGGACGTGGACAACAGGGTGCACTTTACTGCTTTGAAAGCGTCCTCCAAGATGGGGCACCACTGGAGCACTTTTGCCCCACTCGTCTTATACAGGGGCGCCACTACTTCAGAAAGATTTGGCGTGAACTTCTTAAGAAACGTACATTTCCCCAAAAACTCCTCTTTTTTAACCAAAGTTGGTTTGGGCCACTCATGAATCAACTTCTCCTTGTCTGGAGTTATCATATGTCCTTGGTCAAACATTACGTTGCCCAGAAAGGTGACCTGGGACTTAAAGAATTCACTATTATTGATCTTCAGCGTAAGGTTAGATGCCTTTAACCTCTCCATCACTTGCCAAAGGTGTACTGCATGGGACTCATAATCAGGGGAAAACAAAAGAATATCATCCATGTAGGCAACCGCGCATACCCAGAAGTCCCACAAAGCTGCATCAATATGGCGTTAAAAGATAGCATGGGCATTCTTAAGCCCAAAGGGTATGACCCTAAATTGGAAAATCCCTTTTCTGGTACAGAATGCGGTCAACCACTCCTAGCCCTTCTTTATCCAGATCTGATTGAACGCGTTTAAACAATCCAACTTGGAAAAGAATCTCGCCTTCTCCACATAGCATGCAATTTGTGAGTCCAGTGGGATGGGATGTAAGTCTGGTACTATGACGTTGTTAAGATTCCCATAATCTACGCATGGATGTAAGGTACCATTGGCCTTATCCACAAAGAGAAGTGGGAACATACAGGGGAGGTTTGCTGAAGAATCGCACCTTTGGCTAACTGCTCCTTAACCCACACATCTAAGGCCGCTTCCTCCCATATGGTAAAAGGGTAAATTGGGGAAGATATACACACCAGAATAACAGTGAGCTTGAACTTGAAATCAAACTCAAAATGATCAGGTAATTCATTAGCTAAAGCTGCATCAAATGAAGATTCCAAACCTTTAAACAGGAAGATAAAGGTACCTCCAGTGAGGGCTTCTACAATGGAGCAAGACTGAGAGTGTGGATATTGGGCCAGTGGGGCAGATTGCCCTGAAAATCAGTCTCAAACAAGGGAACAATCAATATATAACTATTCTTTAATGTTAAGGACAGGGTATTGTCTTTCAGTTGGTCTTGACGTCAAACTTTCACCACCACTCTACTCCCAAAATAATGAGATACAAGAGGTTTTTGATTTCTTGGAAATGGTTCATCAAAAGATACTTGCCAACTTGATAATCCACTAACTCTAGTACCTTCAGGGTGGGAATATCTTGAGCTCCCCTCCCCTAACCATACCACCTGGCAAGTAACTAAGCTTAAGGTAGTCAGTTAAGTCTTAGTCAATAAAATTCTCAGAGGCTCCAGTATGCACCAAGATATTAGCGATAATTTTACCTGAAGGGGATGAAAGGTTAGCAGTTGACAAAAAATATCTCAAATTGGTCTTTATTTATAGCAGACAACGCCAACTTTTCACCACAAAAATCTTCTTCAGGCGTAAACATACCTCCAGGGTACGTTTCTGCATCAAAGAATGGAGAGGGATAGTTGGCCAATCTTAAATCGGTGCATCCCCCCATTAAGTTGGGACCACCTAGTGCTAAAAGAAGATAGTTGCACCTTTTACTAATGAGGTCACATATTTACCATATCTTCAGCAACTTCATAAACATTTTTGTATTTAGGAAGTAACTCCTTTTCCACCTCCTGTGATCTGCATATCATGGTTGTGCTCAAGCGTGGGTTATCTGGAGTGATTTGATATAGTGAAATGGGGTCCATGTCTGAGTCAAGGATAATATATATGTCTCAGTTATATATATGGAAACATCATTATAAAACGCGTTTTGGGCCAAAAATGACAACATACACATTTTGGCAGCGGGTTGTGCACCATTATTTAGGGCCATACCACTGGGACCTTTGTCGATGATCCCACCTACACTGCCTAAATGCGGCACTGAGGAAAGAAACAATTTTATTCTGTCAATTTTGTAAATTTTGATGGATGGTTGGGGAATCATGACTCTCAGATTGCAAAGTGTCTGTATCCACCAGGTACAGGCAAGAAGGGTGGATACTTTCCATTTGGAGGTAGCAAGAATAACGCTGAACATCGATGAATCCCCCCTTGGGTTGGGACCATCTAGTACTAAAAAAAGAATAACGCTGAGATGATCCAAATTTTTGAAAAAGAGAAAACAGTGGTGACCATCATCACGGCTGTGGCTAACAGCTGGAGCACCCCATCTGAACTTTATAAAAGTCCCAAAAGGAAATGTAAGTGCATGTAAAGTAAAGTGGTTGGTCAACTAATGTAAAGAGAGTTTCTATAATTCTCCTGTTCCCAGCGTGGAGGTGCACAGTGCACAGACCCAACGCCAGGGAACTAGTCATTATTAGTAAGGAAAGTAGAGCCCCGCAGAGGATGTTAGAGCTGAAGTAACTTAGAGCGATGGTTAATGGGATATAGAAGAACAAAAACTAGACTAACACCAAGGTGGGGGTGAACCCCAAAGTGGGGCCCATACCCAAGAGGCACTCTGGGCTGGAGTGCAAAGGTGGCCCGGGATGGAGGGAATCAGGAAGGCCCAACGTTGCACCAGAGGAAAGAGTTATGGTTGCTAAAATAAAATGGTTAACGTTGCATGAGACCCCCTTAAAGAGATCCGCGCACAGATTCACCCAAGATAACATAAAACGTATACCAATGAATAGTTTTTATTAGGGAGAAAGTCAATTAACAAGAGAGATTGGTCTCAAGTGAACAAATCTAAGTAAATTTGTGGATACAATTGATCAATGGAAGTGGTGCTAAGCCAAGGTGCACCAATAAGCGCATACTTCCATTAGGCAGTGTACTATAAAGGTAATTGACCAAATTTGGGTTATTAATTGTAGGTAAGTCTGACCCAAGCTAAAAATTTTAAAAAACCAAATGGGTTTTGAGACCCCATTCACCAAGAAATTGAATCAACCCTTCATTTTTAATTGAAAAGCTGGTTTGTTTTAATGCACCTGCTGTAATACAGGGTTGAACTCTCACATCCCCAGGACCAACCTGGGAATACCTCACCTTAACCCAGCGTTGGTCCAAGGTATGTTTGAGGTCAGGAAGGCCTTCCAACTTCACCCTCTTGGCCTCCTGACATGCAGCCTTATCCTTGGTGTTTGTTCCCATTATTATGTCATCCTCAAGCTATTAAAGTATGCCTGAAGGATGGTGGGTAAGTGTTCAGGCCATTTATCAGGGTTGTCTGTGATGCTACATTCCAGGCCATAAATCAGTGTTTTGATTCATCCATTCTGTTAGGCCATTACACTGATGGTTGTATGCTGTTGTCATGGAGTGACAAGTGCACAACTGGGCCAACATTTCCTCAATTAATTGTTGAAATGTGATCCCCAGTCAGTCAGGATAGGGCGAGGTGATCCATAGATGGTAAATATCTCTTCATATAGGAATTGGGCTGTGGTGACTACATCAGCTCGGTTAACTGCTTTGGCAACAGGTCAACGGCTGAAGTATTCAGTGGCTACTAGAATATACTTTGATCCATCAGTGCCAACTATTAAAGGTCCTACAAAGTTGAGGCCCCACATCTCAAATAGTCCAGGTGTTTTATAGGGTTCAGTGGTTTATGGGCACCTGGCAACTTAGTAAAGACTCGGCAGGAATGGCATGTGGATACATAGTTATTGACTTCAGTATAGGCATTTGGCCACCAGTAATAAACAAAAAGTCTCAATCAGGTGGTTTGTACTCCAAAGTGTCCAGCATTATCATGGGCCTCCTTCATCCGCTGCATGCATTAATTATTTGGAACCACCTGGGCCACTGATCATTTGGTGCATACATACAGGTGCCCTTTAAATATTAGAAATGTAAACAATGTTTTTTAAATTATGGTATATCCTGGACATCATTTGGTACTTTGAAATCCTCTAGGAACTTCCATTTTTGTGGAGCTCATTCTTGAGATCAATCTCCCTCATATGGAAGGTTGCTGATCCCACTGGGTTATTGTGAATTTGTGATAACCCATCTGCTACTGTGTTGAGCCGTCCATGGAGTTGCACAAATTGTAGATCAAACTCTAATAGCTCATAATCCAGCATACTCAGCATCTATATGGGATAAAAGTATTTAGCAGAAAACTTGCTGCTGAGTTGTCAGTGATTTAGGTGACCCGCCAGTCCAACAGATAATACCAAACTTACGAAAAGCAAACATCACAGCCAGAACCTCTTTCTCATATGTTGAGTAGTTGTATTCCGCTGGGGCAAATTTCTTGGAGTTGAATTTAACAGGTAGGTACTTATTCCCTCATAGCTGTGTAAGCACAGCCCCAATGGCTGAATAACTGGAATCTGTGATCACCTGAAATTCTTTGTAAAGTTGGGGAAGATTAAGATGAGAGCTTGAACTAATGAATTTCTCAGGCTGAAAAAACTCTGGTGGGCAGCATCACTGAAGTCCCTAAGGGGCTCCCTTTTTCTGGAGTTGGTATAATGGAGCAGCTACCTTACTGAAGTTTGGACTAAAGGCTTTTAGTAGCTGATGATTCCCAAAAGGGTAAGGAGTTCAGCTGCTTTGTTTGGGATGGGCCATGTATAAATGGCTTCCACCTTAGTGGGGTCAGTGCGTTTTCCTTCTGGTGAGATAATGTGTCCTAGCAGCTCAGATCTCTAATGCAGAGTATCATCTTTGACTCATTAATGCCAAGGTTTGCTTCCTTAATCTGATGAAGTACTGCTCTTAGGTCCTACAGGTGTTGATTGAAATCGGTGGATTATACAGTGCTATCATCAAGGTAGACAGTGACATCAACTTGTCAATCCATGGAATAATTCATCCATAACCTTTTGGAAGGTTCTAGGAGTTCCAGTAAGACCAAGGGACATTTTAGTGTATTCAAATTGTCCAAATTTGGTGACAAATGACATTTTTGGAATAGACTCTTCTTCCATTGCCAGTTGATAGTATCCAGAGAACAAATCAATAATGGTGAAGTACTGTGCGCCTCCAATGGTATTGAAGATGTCTATGATCAGTGGCATTGGGTATAAATTTCTCTTTGTTACTTGGCTTAAAGGGATGTTGACATGTTTACATGACGTGATAATAGGCACCAAACCCAAGGACAAGGCTGGGCAGCAGGAGGACCAGAAAGTAAACCTCAGGCCCTTCCTAACTTCAAGCACACCTTGGACCAACGCTGGGTACAAGCCAAATATGCCCATGTTGTTACAAGTTAGTTGCAAAATGCCCAGCCCCTTGTCTTGGCTCAGGCGTTAAAACGGACGAGCTACTTAATTATTGATTATGGGACAATCCAGATAATTGGGGAATAAGGTTTTGAAACCCATTCCATTTACAAAATTATGAGCTTGGGTCAGGTACAACCTCAAATCAATCACTCAAGTGAGGTCAGTTTCGAAGTTTGCTACCCTTTTGGATGAAAGCGTGCGCCTATTGGTGCACCAAGGCTTGGGACCACTTCCACCGATCCAGAATTTCCCCAAGGTTGTTTAAATATGTTCACTCTTACCAATGTTCCTTGTTCGTTGACTTTTTACAATAAACATTCCCGTTATCTTATGCTTTTATTATTATGGTTCCTTGGGCAAACCTGTGTGTGGACCTTTTTGAGGAGGTCTCTATCAATGTGGGCCATTATATCTTATCTCAATTAACTAAAGTTTCTAGTGCACCTTTGAGCCGCCATGGTCCTTCAAGATCAAGGCACCCAAGCCTCCTGGCACCGATTTACACTTGGTTATGGACTCTCCTTTGGGGCTCACCCAAGTTTTAATATTTCTTGGTTATCTTATCCTGTACACCACGTTGTACACTCTTGCCTTGGGTCCCTTCTGCTCTGGCACCCTATGCGGTGCCCTGTTTCCCCTTCTATTAATGGCTAGTTCCCTGGCATTGTGGGTGTGCATCCCACACCACCTCTCTGGGAATGAGAGGTTTACAGACACTCTATTGAGATTAGTTGAACAATCTTTTTATTTTAAGTGCATCAGAATTATCCGTGTGGGACTTTCTTTATGTGTAAACTGGGTGCGCTGGTCATTTGTCACTGCCACTATGGTGCTCAACACAGTTTTCTCATTTGCATTGTATTGGTGCGTCTCAGCGTTATTCTTGCAACTACCAACTGGGAAGTGCCCACCCTTCCTGCTCATACCTGGTAGTTTCAGGCTTTTCGTGATCCTGTTGTTGTGATCCCCCATCTTTCACCCAAGATTTATTCTGAAATTCGACAGGCTTGGCTTCCGTTATGCCAAAAGCTTCATTGGATAATAACAATTTGTCTGGTTCTTGTTCACCCTCACATGGGATGGATTTTCTGTAATGGCTGCCTCCAGATGTGGCTGACTGGGTTTTTATAGTGTTCCACGCACATCCACTTTTGTGGAGATCAGTGGAGGGTTTGGAGCGTGTCTTGGAACAACGTCATCCAGATGGGGCGTCCATACACCCCTTCTACGAGTTCTTTTCTCTGTGCCAAGCTGGTCGCCTGGTGAAATTATATTTGAATAAATTTTGTGAGAAATCCCAGGCCCTACCATTGCCCAACGTCATAAAACGTCATATCTCTGATCTACCTTGGACCTTCCCATCAGAAACTCCCCAATTTGGCAGTCGCCCCCTTATAACTTTGACCATCTGATTGAAGCTCTTTGGAGAGGTTTCTTCACCCCGACCTGAAAGGGGCCAGGTAATTTGGCCATCATGGTTTCACCCAGGCTGTCCCCTATAAATATGGGTCCCAAAAAGTCGTGTGCGTGCCTCAAAATGAAGGAATCTTATCCTCTTAAAGCTTAGAGTTTCACTGAATTCAAAGCTGAACAGGGGTCTATCCAGAAGTCTAAATTAAATATTTCAAATGATTCTGCCATGATGATATTACCTGCGGTTGCCCCTATAAAACTCGCAACTGTGACTAGTGGTAATCCCCTGAACAGTTCAGAGCTCCCCACTGATTCTCTTCTCATCTTGGTGGAAGTTGAGGGTCCAGGAGCGTCTAGACCTGAACTTATCTTAAAATGAATCAATAACAACGATTTCTCTTTGCATTGCATTTCCGCAGTGTTGGTCAAAGCATCTACTAAGGGCTTGGGGTGATGGCCCTGGATAACGAAGCACACCTGGCCATTGGAGAAGGCATGGGGTCATTGAAGCCTGAAAACGCGTTTTATAACGCAAATGCTATATCATAGAACAAGCCATTTATTAGCTTTTATGGCTTTGATGAGGACCCCATTTCAGTATATCAAATTACCCCTGAGAACCCCGCTTGAACCCTATCATGATCCGCAGCAATCAGGAGTTGGAAAAGGAACTTCATTTAAAGTATGATAATGTTTATGCACCTTTAGAAGATATGGTGGGATATGTGGCCTCAGTAGTAAGAGTGGCCAATTATCCCTCTCCATTTTATGATTCAAAAACATACCAGGGTAACATGTTGATGTCAGAGGAAGAGTTTTCTGGCGAGGTGTTGGCGTTTTCTGCTTTAAATAAAGACCATTCTGGGTATTTTTTGTTGACTGGTACCCTTTTGTCCCCATTAGGGAAGATCAGCACTACTATTTTGGTGGATACTGGAGCCTCTGATAATTATGGACCTAAAATCTAGCTGACTATCTTGAGCTGAGCTACATGCCAGGTGGCATGGTTAGAGGAGGGCTTCCCAAGGTATTTCCACGGTGAAAATTATGGGGTTAGTGGATTATCAAGTTGTCACATACCTTTTGACGGACCACTTCCAGGCCATCAAAACCTCTTGTACCCCATCATTTTGGGTGTAGAGTGGTGGTGAAAGTTTGATGTCAGGACTAACTTCAAAGAATAATACCCTATCCCTAATTTTGAAGAATGGACACAAGTTAATTGTTCCTTTAGCTAAAACCACTTTCAGGGCAATTTGTCCCATTAGCCCAATACCACACTCTCAGCCTTGCCCCATTGCTAAAACCCTCGGTGGAGGTTCCCCTACCTTCCTGTTTAGAGGAGTTAAAATCTTCGTTTGATGAAGCTTCAGCTAATGCACTACCTAATCATTCAGAGTTGATTGTAAGTTCAAGCTCACTGTGGATCTAGTGCATATTTCTTCCTCAATTTATCCATTGACTCTATGGGGGAAGCGGCCTTAGATGTGTGAGTTAAGGAGCAGCTAGCCAAAGGTGCAATTTTTCAGTGGACCTCCCGTATATGTACCACTTCTCTTTGTTGAGAAGGCTGATGGTACCTTATGCCCCAGCGTAGATTTTGGGATTTTTGACAACGTCACTGTACCAGACTTACATCCCATCCCTCTGGACTCATAAATTGAACGCTATGTGGAGAAGGCGCGGGTCTTCTCCAAGCTGGATTGTTTAAACGCATTCAATCAGATATGTATCAAGAAGGATTAGGAGTTGTTGACCGCATTCTTACCAAAAAAGGAATCTTCAAATTTCGGGTTATGCCCTTTGGGCTTAAATATGCCCCTGCTATCTTTCACCGTTGTGTTGTTGCAGCTTTGGGAGACCTGCTGGGGGTATGCGCGGTAGCATATATGGATGATATTTCAGTATATTCCCCTAACAACGAGTCCCATACAGTACACCTTCAGCAGGTGGTGGAGCGTTTGAGGGCTGCCAACCTTACTCTGAAATAAGTAGGTTTGATTTCTTTAAGTCCCAGGTCACTTTCCTTTGAAACGTTGTGTTTGGCCAAGGACATATGATAATTCCAGACAAGGAGAAGGCGATTTGTGTGTGGCCCACTCCAAATTTGGTTAAAGAATTAAGGACTTTTTGGGGATGTGTACGTTCCTTAAGAAGTTCACACCAAATTTTTCTGAAGTTGCGGCGCCTTTTTATAAAGGAAAGCGGGGCAAAAGTACTACAGTGATCCCCCGTTTTGGAGGATGCTTTTAATGTAGTATAGTGTACATTGCTGTCCACTTCCGTTCTTTGCCATGTCAACCCTAATAAAGAGTTCATTGTTGCTTCGAATGCCTCCAACTTTGCCATAGTGGCGGCCCTATTACAAGTAGTCATAGATGGAATAGAGCATCCAGTGGGATTTTTTTCTAGGAAGATGTCTCTACCAGAGTTAAACTCCGCCGTATATGATAAAGATTTATTAGCAGTGGTTGAGGCGCTGACCTATTGGCGTCATCACTTGTATGGCTCATCCCAACCCTTCTGCATATGTATAGATCACCGTACCTTACTGTACTACCACGCACCCCATGTCTTACCCCACGGCAGACCCATTCTCATGAGACCCTTGCCCAATTTGCATTTTCTTATGAGTTTACTAAGGGCAAGGAGAATGGTTTGGCGGATGCTTTGAGCTACGACCCTGCATTATCTCCCAATCCTAAGGATGTGGAGGTGAATAATACACAATTAATGATTCCACCGGGTAAGATTGGTCTCAACTTTCCTCTCCCTTGGCCAATGGGCCAGCACTCGCTCCTCTAGAAAATTTGGGGGAATATGGTATGTTCAGGAAGGTTGTCCTTTCCCAGGTTTTGTGGGAAGAATATACTATGGTCCTTGTAAAGAGCGCTTGAATCAGGAAGATATTACCAGAGGTTACCACAAAGGTTGAGATGGTGTGGTTTCAGGGGCGCCTATGGGTTCTGGCTGGACCACTTCGCCTGGAAATCATCTGGTACCATCATGATGGAATCACCTCTGGTCATCCTGTGAAGGCAAAGACCCTGGAGCTTATCCACTGCACATACAATTGGAAGGGATTAGCCGCTCAGGTAGTCAGATATTGTAAAGAGTGCCTAGTCTGTAACCAAATGAAACCAAACCACCAGCCTTTAGCAGGGTTATTGGTACCGGTTCAAAAGGCTGATGGGTCTTGGACTTCCCTATCAGTTGATTTTATTGTTGAATTGCCTGTATCAGATGGCTTTGATGCTATCATGGTGGTTGTGGACCATTTTATGAAGTTAGCCCACTTTATCCCTTGAAGAACCACAGTCACCGCGGCGGAAATGGCTAGGATGTTTGTTATTAATGTGTTCGCTCTTCATGGGGTCCCTCAAGAAATTATTAGCAATTGGGGGCCCCAGTTCACCTCTGCCTTTTGAAAAGAGTTTTTTAAGACTCTGCAAATCCATTCCTGCCGTACAACTGCCTGTCATCAACAATCAGATGGGCAGACTGAACGAGTGAACCAGTGCCTTGAACAGTTCTTGTGGTGTTACACTGCTGCAGATCACTCATATTGGGTTTCCCATCTTTCCATGGCCCAATTCAGTTATAACAGTGCACAACATGCATCAATCAGTTGTTCCCCTTCTTCGCCAACTATGGCTTCAATCCCGCCCTTAACATGGAGGCTAGTTGTGGATCCAAGGTGGAAGCGGTGGTGGACTTTGCAAAAATGATCAAGAAAGTACACCAGGGGTGCGCACGAATTTAGATGTGCCATGCAGGCTTACAAGGAGTATGCAGATGGTAAGAGATGGGTTGGACCTGCGTACAAGGAAGGAGATCTCATGATGCTGGATGCTAAAACATCCCTATTAAGCAACCATGCAAAAAATTGGGACCAAAGAGGATTGGGCCCTACCATGTTGTCAAAAAGGTGGGCCACGCCTTGTACCAGTTGGATCTCCCCTCTCAATTTGAATCTTTTCAGTATTCCATGGAAGCAAACTCACGCTGTTTGAGGGCCCCCCTCCCAAGACTCCCAAAACTTATCTCGTGGATGGGGCATAATAATGGGAAGTGGAGGAGATTGTAGCCTCTCATCAGGTAAGAATAAGTCCTGAGTATCTTATATCCTGGAAGGGATTTAATGCAGCGGAGAACAGTTGGGTTCCATAACGTGACTGCACTCATGCCCAAGAGCTAATTGCAGCATTCCACGAGCGTTTCCCTGAGACTATAGGATCAAAGTCCAAGCCAGCCATCGCTGCCATGAAGTTGGCCCCTTCCCATAAAAACTTTTCCTTAGTGAATGCCCCTGGAGGGGGGTGGAGCCCAAAAAGGAGGAGAGGGTAATGTCATGTTTATATGACTTGATAATAGACACCAACCCCAAGGACAAGGCTGGGCAGCATGAGGTCCAGAAGTTTCAGCTTCAGGCCCTTCCTAACTTCAAGCACACCTTGGACCAACGCTGGGTACAATCCAAATATGCTCATGTTGGTACAAGTGAGGTGCAAAATGCCCAGCCCCTTGTCTTGGCTCAGGCGTTAAAACGGACGAGCTACTTAATTATTGATTATGGGACAATCCAGATAATTGGGGAATAAGGTTTTGAAACCCATTCCATTTACAAAATTATGAGCTTGGGTCAGGTAAAACCTCAAATCAATCACTCAAGTGAGTTCAGCTTCGAAGTTTGCTACCCTTTTGGATGGAAGCGTGCGCCTATTGGTGCACCAAGGCTTGGGACCACTTCCACCAATCCAGAATATCCCCAAGGTTGTTTAAATATGTTCACTCTTACCAATGTTCCTTGTTCGTTGACTTTTTACAATAAACATTCCCGTTATCTTATGCTTTTATTATTATGGTTCCTTGGGCAAACCTGTGTGTGGACCTCTTTGAGGAGGTCTCTATCAATGTGGGCCATTATATCTTATCTCAATTAACTAAAGTTTCTAGTGCACCTTTGAGCCGCCATGGTCCTTCAAGATCAAGGCACCCAAGCCTCCTGGCACCGATTTACACTTGGTTATGGACTCTCCTTTGGGGCTCACCCAAGTTTTAATATTTCTTGGTTATCTTATCCTGTATACCACGTTGTACACTCTTTCCTTGGGTCGCTTCTGCTCTGGCACCCTACTCAATGCCCTGTTTCCCCTTCTACTAATGGTTAGTTCCCTGGCGGTGTGGGTGTGCATCCCACACCACCTCTCTGAAAATGAGAGTGTTACAGACACTCTCTTGACAGATGTCTTCAACACACAAGTGGAGTTTTCCTTTTTTTAGTGACAACTGCAACAGGGAATGCCCAAGGTGATTGATAGGGGCAAATGAGACCACTGGCTAGCCCTTAATTTACCTCTTCTTCAACATATTTTACTTATGCTTGTGGCAGGCGGTAGGGTCATCTGGCAACGGGTTTAGTGTCACCTACTCAATTTGGTGTGAACCTTTTGTTGAGAGTGGACCATCATCACCATTATGGCAGAAATGCGTCTCAAATTGTCTGAGTAGTTTTAATAGTTTCTACTTTTGCTGATTCTCCAAGTAGATTAGGACATTAAGTTTTTCTGTTAACTCATCACACCAGTAGGTAGATAGTTTTTCAAGGGTGTCAGATAGCCTCTCTGGGTTAGAATCTGTAACAATAATGTGCTTCATTCCTTAGTCTGTCTGTATACACCTTTGGTCCAAATCAAAGTTAGAATGTATTCCAAACTCCTTTAGGGTCTTTTAGTAAAGCAACAACTGGAAGTGGTTGTAATCAAAAAACTACTGCATCAATATAGCAGATTTTGCCAGCTATCTCTACAGGAAGATCAAAGACTTGACCACAACAAGCTTGTTGAGCTCCCCTCAGCCATCAGGAAGACCATTATACTCTGAAAAATGTCCTCATCCAATGTCAAGAAGGAACTTCTTTGTCACAACATTATTGAAGAGCCTGTATTAAGGAAGATGGGCACTGAATATCCAAAGAGGGACCCCATGGTGCAGGGTGCTCCTGCGTTGGTGATTAGGGATTCCTGTTTTGGGCCTCCATTTTAAAGCCAGATTAGA
>JAKSZP010016624.1:0-24890 GCA_022478985.1 Massospora cicadina | reverse complement strand
ATCTTCTTCAGATCTTTGAGTACATCGTTCCAAGTTAATTAGACAACTAGAAATGTTTCAAAAATTACACTTAGCAGTGGTAAAGTTTTTAATACTTCTTCACCCTATGTTTTTGACAATAAAGGCGCCTTTATGGTCAACTCCCTTTTAATTAAGAAAGCTTAAATACACCTTGACTTAAATAATAGTGGGATCTCTGGGTATCTTGATGATCAATTCAAATTAAAAATTCCTATAATACATTGTTGTTTGGGCTCAGAGAATTAATCAAATTAAAGTTTCGTTTTGATCTTTTCAGCAAAGTTGTCAGGAACTGACCCAACAAGACGTTATGGAAGGTCTTCCTGTGACCAGGGGGCCTGAAGGTCCTTCTGGATCAGATGGAAGATAAGGACCTCCATGACCCCCAGGACTGGCTATCCCTGTAGCTGGAGATGATGAGTCATGGCAAGAAGATATATCCAGAGTTATAGCTCCCTTGAAGTCTCATTTAGAAAAGGTGGTTACTGGATACAATGTCCGCCTCATTGGTAGCCCCTTTAACCCTTGACTTACTTTGAGTGCCTTATCCGCTGAAATAGATAACTGCTGCATCTACTGAAGTTGTTGATGGACATCTATGCTAATTGGATGAAAACTGAAAACTCCTTGATGACTGAGTAAGCCACCGTGAAGCTCAGTTATAAGCCTATCAAATTAATAGTCTGTTTTTTGTAATAACTCTCATTTAAAAGGCTTCAGCATCATCCTTAAATCAAGTTTGGTGAGAAACTCCAGATGAATTAGAGACTACCAAAGAAAATTCATTGTTTTGGTTCTACTGACTGAGACTGATATTGAATTTTCTGCCCCTAGAGTGGTCGTTGGCATTAATACTTTATCAACCCTGGAAACTTCTTCTTTCAACCTAGTTTCAAAGAAAAATTTGTCCCGTGGAAGGAGTTTTTTGATTCATTTTTGCACGCCTAAGAATGTGCGATGGAAGAAGCAACTGACCATCAAAAGGTCAAAATATTCATTCCTGTTTAAGTAAAGCTGCCAGAGAAATAATGACCCCTCATCTCCAGTAGTTCCTATCTCGGAGTCAACTTTAAACAGCTTTAATGAAGAGTTTGGAGTGACCAAACCATTTTGAACCAGAAGCAAGCTTTCATGGGTATCTGGTTGAATAAGGGAGAAAGCCCCTCTGATTTTTTTTCTATATTTTCTATGTAATGCTCAACCTTTGATGAATGCTAAGAGAAATAATTTGGATGCTGCCATCACTAATGTATTTTAACCTTAGAACTATGTACCAAAGTTCAGCTCCACAGTATGGCTTTAAATGTACTTTTAGTTGTATATGGGATATTAATGAAAATCTTATCAATATCCCACTTTTGGCATGTGTTCACAAAGGTCTAACACCTTTAACCAGCCCAGAATAAATGCAGTAGAGTCAAAAAATGAGAGTGGTATATTAGTTGTATTTTAACCAGATATCAGGCATGAAATTGTTGGAAACGATAGTAGATATGACGGGAAAAAGGGGTCAACATGAAGGGTGAGGCTCTTCATGTTGAAGGTACCACCTAGCCACAACCTAACCAAACTTTACCTAATGATATTGAGCAAGCTACTCAATCAGAATTGGAAAGAGGTGATCAGGTCTTTAAATAATGATAAAGATTCTACTTTATCTATTTCCTCAGTCAATGAGACAACTATTTTACTCACTTTTCGGCACAATTTGGTAGATAATAACTTGAGTAGCAGTGGAGGTTCAGAAGATTCCAGTTCTAGCCATTGTAAATAGTGGCTCACCTATCAATGTCATAACTTCTAAAACTTATAGCGGATTAAGATGGCCTCAGATGCACCTCACTATATATGGAGTATGGGACTGCTGGTCCTCACCGCAGTTGAGCTATAAAAGCGTACTCATCTTGAACTATAAGATTTAATAATTATCAATAACAACCTCAGCTGTTGCCTTGGATAATTCAAGTTATGATCTCTTACTGGATGAAATTTCTTAAGGGGTCAGGTAGCTATTAATAATTCTGTTGAAGAATTCTTATCTCTTTGTACATCAAATACCAATGAGTTTTGAAACTTCTCACAATAAAATTGAAATTCAAGTTTGATTGTGCCTACTTGCAAAAGAGAATATACTTTTTTGGATAAAGTATCATAAACATGAGTCAAGAGTATGGTTGCCTTCTAAATTAGAAGATGGGTATGAAGTTATGCCTCTCTATTCACCCAATTCTTTGGCAATTTTTTCTTAAACTTTAAATCATTGTGAACAAATAATTCATGTTACTATACCCCCTGGCACTATTAGAAATTCAGGGACATCAAAAACCTTTGTTAAGAGAAGTGTTGAGTTGTTCAGGAGTTTTAGGTCCTGCATATGCTGAGGAATTTTAGTTTTATTAGCAATTTTAACAAATACATCAATGAATGTTGGACTGAATAACCCAATTGCGCTCATTCGCCCATTGACTGTTGACAAAGTAGAAGACATTTGAAATGTTGGAGAATTAAGAGATATGGGTCTTGAGCAGCCTCTACCATTGGGCACACCAGCCCTTCTATTGGCCCAGGACTAACTAATGATTAACGTAAAGAAGTAGACAAATTATTGGAAGAATATTCTGGTCTTTTTCCAATTCTATATACAATTTTGGTAAAATGAATGGTACATTACATCAAATAGAGACTGTAGATGCACCCCATTTCGCACCTGTCTGTATTTGAAGAGTAAGGTTAAAGAAGCTCAGGTGATGGTTGAACTTAAACAACCATTAGATTCTAGGTTATTGGTTCCATCTCATAGTCCCTGGGCTTCCTCCTTTTATTAGTTTGAATAAAGATTGTAGTCTTAGAGTGGTGATGGATTACTAACGCCTGAATGCTGTTACTAAGAAGGATAATTATCCCCTTCCTCAGATTGATGATTCTCTTCATTAACTTGCTGGCGCCCATTACTTTTTGACCACGGATCTAACAAGTGGTTATTGGCAAACAGAGATGGCACCTGAAGACTGACCTAAATGTGCCATAATCTCCATTGAATAATTGTTTGAGCCCACCAGAATGCCGCAGGGATTGTGTAAGGCCCTAGATAACTTCCAACTAGAAATGAATGAGATTTTAGATAATGTTAAACTTTCATGTGTTTTAGTCAACCTTAAAGACAACTGTATTATTGAAGTATTCACATCTCATTTGGGTCACCATTGAGAAGTATTCAGTTGACTTTAGAAGGCCTCACTAAAGTTAAAAATATAAAATTGTTTATTTTCTGAAACCAATAAAGATTTTCCTGGGCATTGAGAATCAAAGAAAAGAATTTAACCTCTTTCTGACAAGATTGACACAATCCAGAAAATGTCCCCAATTGCTTGCTTAAGAGATATACAAGTATTTTTAGGGAAGGTTGAATACTATTGACAGTTTATCATTAGATTAACTGAGTTATCAGAACCCTTAACTTAATTATTATAAAATAGGAGTATCTTTTGAGTGGAAACCTGAACAAGAAAAGTATCTTAATTCGCTTAGGACTTCCTCGTGTAAATAGCCAGTTATAATACATCCTCAGTTTGATTATCCTTTTTTTATTATTTACTAACACCAGTGATGTACTGATGGAGCAATCCTCGCTCAACATGACGAGGATAAGGTAGATCCTCCAGTCGCCTACTATAGTAAGACTTTAAGTAAGGTGGAGAGGAATATAACTTAAATGAGCGGGAGGGCCTGGCTGTCCTGTTAGTTCTTAAACAGTTCCTTACCTACCTGTATGAAACTCATCCCACTGTGGTCACCAATCATGCCTCATTACTGTGGGTACATCAAATGAAGGACCCTGACAGACCGTTAGCATGCTGGACCCATTGCTTACAAAATTAATATTTCTTACCAATTACCATGCTGAGCTATCCATCGAAAAGCATATGTTTTATCAATGATCACATCTTTGCTATGATTAGTCCTGTTGAGGATTGATTTTTCATCTTACTGGCCAATTGGAAAGATGGGCTTTTGAGACTAAAAAATATAAGACAAACTGCGTTAGAAGAACAAAAACTCTCAATTTTGAGAATAATGCTCTATAAACTTATCAATGGTAAATAGATCCCCATATATCCATCCCATTTCTCAAACGGAAGTAATTGTGGAAGGAAATAATGCAATTGGCCAAGGTGCTGTTAAGAAGACTTAAAAATGACTGAAGTCTTAATACTAATAGGTTAGGATGATAGAAACAATCCACAAAGTCCTTGAGGCGTGCCTTTTTTGCTGGAACCAAGATCAGCTGACTTTAATATCAATATCAAATTGTGACCCCTTCAGGACCTTTCCAAATGGTTAGTAAGATATAGTTTAGCCTTTACTGACGGGCACAAGGGACATAAGTTTATACTGTTGGACATAGACTATTTTAACTAAATGAGTGGAAGCCATTTCAAGCCAGCTGCTACTGCTATTGCCACATCGATGGTCTTACTCCAACACGTTTTCACTCAGCATGGGTGCCCTTAAGTATTATTACCAGATGATGTTCTCAATTTTAAGTCAATGGTAATCTGGGAGCTGACTTCGCTGTATAATACTAGTTATCATTTTGTTGCTCCTTATATCCCTTTATCCAATGGAGCAGTTGATCATACTTATGGGAATTTGATTTCTATCCTGCGAAAGACGGCAACTTTGGATCCATATTGTTAATCCATTACCTTCCTATCGCATTAATGGCTTACAGAATAAACTATCATTGAATTATTAAGATATCCCCATTCTAGGCTTTAAATGGAATAGAACTCAGATTACCCAGTAATGTACAACCGTTTATTAGACAACTATGTGCCAGTTAACGCTGATTTAACCATGAGAGCTCTAGCAGATGAGATAATTTAGTTTCAGGACCTTGCTATGGAAGGAATATTATCCACGACTTCTAGAGAAAACAAAAAATCCAATGTTAAAAGGCCTGTATTACCAGTATTTTAATTAGGCGATCTTGTTATTTTTTACCATCATCATCAAGGAGGTCAACCTAACAAGCTCAACGTCACTTGGTCTGGTCAATATTTAATTAATCATAAAGTCATCTCTAAATATTCCATTGCTGATTTGGCACATGAATCTGTAGCCAATCAAGCTCATGCTCAATTTCTTAGGCACTATGTCCCATTTCAACTGGATCTTGAAGGGGGCATTATTGGACATCGAAATACTAATGGAGTTGAGATCAAATCTAATCCTGAGAAGAATCCCTTGGTGATGAATAAATTATGAAGGAGTCATTTCTATACCAAAAAATCTATTGTCAGAATCTTCATCTACCACTGACATGAAAGCTTATGATTTAAAGGAACAACTACCAATATCTTATTGGAAATCATCTCAATTAGCAGACTGACAGTGATTTGATGAATTATCTTGTATGAAAAAAGCCTAGAAGTCTACCTCGTCAAAGAAAATACTAATTTCTCATAAAAATTTAAAATTTTAAGTAAAATAAACATCAATTTTTTTCTCAAGATCTAGTCATTAACTTTCATTAAGTAACTCTTCATTAACTACTTAATGAAGAATATCCTGACTCCTGGAATCACAGCTTCAAGCCTTCTTATTTCTATTACCTCAGACAGTTGATTACTTCCCCGTTGTTTTGAGATATATCAACTTGGCCAGTTGACTATTTTCCCATGTTCTGAAGATTACCATTTAAAAGGGGTTTTATATGAAGGAGATGGATGAAGTATTTTAGCTAATTCAGAAAGACAAGGGATAAATTGGTTATAATAAACCACCATGCCTAGGAAACTTGGATATACTTAGCCATGAAGGCGTTACATCATCTCAAAGGCTGCAACTTTGTCAGAAATGAGCTGGATTCCACGCTTAGAGAATTTGTATCTAAGGCTTTTATCTTATACTGAAAGAGCACTTTTAGGGTTTGTTTTAATAAAGGCTTATTGGAGACAATTATAGCTTTTTGGAGGTGCTCCAAACGGCCATTAGGGCTTTTAAAAAATGGAAATGTATTAATGCAGACAAGCATATATGTTAATTTCAAGTCCACAGGATCCCATCTATGGCGCGTTGATAAATGGCAGCATTACAGAAGACCTGGGCATCATAATATACATATATAATCCTTTGCTAGCTATAAATGTGCAATTTAAATGATGCTCAGAAGCCAGCGATACTTACCAATGTTTAATGGCAAGGTCCATTGCAGAAAAATACTAGGACCCGGCGAGCAAGTCAAGAGAGACAATGAACCAGGGTAGCTTGTTGCTATCTTCTTAGTAATTAAATTAAGCCTTCTGATGTACATTATCACCATGCGGCTATTGTCATTCTTGAAAACCAGCAAAAGGGGGAAGGTCTAAAGACTATGGAAAGGAACCAGCAATACATCTTCCAATAATTTATTGATTGCAACAGCCATCTAAGCTTTTTTGATATTGCTCTTCTTAAGATAAACGGGATGGATAGCTTTAGCATCTCTAGTCTGAACATGATGTAGGATGCCATTCAATTTCCAAAATCCACAAATGGAAGTTAAAAGAAGGTCTGAGTACTCTTCTATTGACTTCTTAACATGTCTCCATTCTCCACTAGTTATCTCTCTCCCAACAGAGACATCTACTTAAGCTACAAATGGTGGAGATTACATCCCAAAATCCTGTAGACTCCAAAAGGTACAACATAGTCAATCGTTTTACAGGAAGTCTGCAAGCATAAGCGGTTAAAGTATTAGCCCCACAGACCTAGATTATGGTTAGATCTGCTAGCAACATCAATATTAACCTAGCATAACTGGGATCTTAAACCCTAGGGAAAGTCAGGACTTCTAAGACAGATGGGTTATACATGCCTCTTTTCTTTAGTAAGTGTCATAGCAGGATATTGGCATTTACCTTGGTGTCAATAGTGACTTCAGATTTGGGTAGTATAATCTTAAATCTAAGTAAATATATAGGCATCCCCTCATGTTATTGACTACAGGAGGGGATATATGCACCTGAGAGTCCCTCTCATGGATTCAATCCTATCTATTTGATTCTCATACTCTAAGAGTAATGCCTGAGAGATGATATCAGTCCTGGAATTTCAAGAGGCCATAAATACCAGTGGGACCCTATTTCCCAATAAGGATATTTTCAGGATTTGAGATAATGAGTAAGTCAAAATCCCCACTTCTGAATTAGGCAATAATGAATCATCTTGAACCTATATGAACAAAGATAACTTCAGGATTCTCATCCTCAATTTCTGAGTCATGTGGGGCGGCGTTTCCACGTTTTGGTCATGTGGATGGCGAAATACATTGAGAATGCCCACGAGACAGTCAATATGGAAGACCAGGAAAGATCCTGAAAAAATGGGGCTGCGATGATCCTCAAGGCACCATGTCCCCACTTACCCTTAAATACCAATACCTTTTTTTCTAATAAAATAATTGGTATTCTAACCATTTTTCCTTTTCCTTCTCGACATTTTTGTGAATTTGCAGCTTTGAGCCACCTTTGGACCTCAGTAACAGTCTAGAGAACTGTACCACTGACAAGCGTGGTGCTCACTACAAGGGGCTCTGAGCTGTCTTAAGTGAAAACATCTAATACAAACAATGGAAAATACTAGCATCCCTGAAGACCAAACTGCTGGTTGGGAAGTGTTGCCTGATGGGTTAGTACCTCGTTATATGAAATACCACCCATGCAACCTGAAAGGTCAGAAATCCAGGACACATTCCAATACTCCCTGCACTCTCCTTAATGGAAGTCAGTATTAACTTCAGTATGTGAACCTTAACGATGTTGTCAAATCTTTATAAATGTCATCTAATCTGTGTGTACCCACTCCAGCTGCTCCCATGCCTCTTCTGTTCCTCTACCAAGTGGGGCCTCTATGACTCAGCCCAGATGCCAGCAGTGGAACTCCCACTGGGTCCTGAACGCTACCTTCACAACTTTGTTCACCCAGATATTCATCACCTACTCTAACTAGTTGAGTTGCACCATCAAGGGGTCTCTTGAAAACTGGAACTCACCCAAGCCCTGCACACTAACATCATCAATTTTTATAATGCAGCCTCTTAGTTTGTTCATGATAACTGCAAGGTCATTATTGATAACTAACGGTTGATCAACGAGGTCTTAGATCAAATTGTGGTGTTAGATAGCGGGATTTTTGGCTTTCTTGAGGATGATTTGTGTTGGAACGTCCAACTCCTTGAGGCAACTTTGAATCAGCGCCACTTTCAGACTGAGGATCTGGTACAAACCCTACAAAAACACTAAAGGATATGGCCTCTCATGACCACTCCTCCAGGAGTGAAGGTCCTGAAGGGCCTAGGGGGCTGAAGGCCCCAAGAACGTGTAGGACCCAAAAGAACAGAGGTTCCCATGGACCTCTCAGGCACCCAGGTCCCTCAGGTCCCACCCCTGATGGCCCTGAGGACCCATGTCAGAAGGATGTGATAACAGCCTTTGCTTCCCTATGTGATCAAATTTGGAATGTAGCTCATGTATGCAAACTCCAAATGGATGGAAGCCCCCTTGACCCTAGGGTCTCCATTGATACCCTGTCAGACGAAATGGGAAATCTAAGTGCTTTCGCTGAACTTACCAATATTTACATCTCTCAGGTAAAGCAATCTTATCAAGGGTTTGAAACCCATTTGAAAACTCTCAAGAGCCAGCTTCACCTTCAGGGCACCAACTTTATAGTCTCTAAAGGTGAAACTTATAAATAAGAATTCTGTATCCAACATCAACCAAAATTGGGATAACATCCAAGAGGACCATGAGGACCTATGGTGACAGCTATAACAGCATGGCCCCTGCGACTATGCAGAGACTGAGATCTCAGAGCCAGCGGCCATTCCTGGTGTTAACACCCTTTTCACTCCTCTTGTAACTAACTTTAATTTAGTTATAAAGAAGGTCCACCCCGTCCAGGAGAGCATTGCCTTTTCCTGTATACATATGAGAGCTCCATGGAGAAGGTCACCAACTGGCAGAAGGTAAAGTATATCCATTCCTGCCTAGATAGCCCTACCTGGGAGATCATGAACCCCATTTGAAGGAGTGCAACACCTGGGAACAGTACATACAACCTTAATCCAAGAGTTTGGAAGCATTAAAACCCTGGCCAACCAAAAACAGGCGTTCATGGGTATTTGACTGATTAAAGGAGTAAGCCCCATGGAATTTGTCATCTTCTTCTATGCCCAAGCACAACACTTAGTCACTACAAAACATATCACCCTGGATGATGCTATTACAGCCATCATTTCTGCGTTGGGATCCTACCCTGAGGCTCAAATGTATATGACTAAACAAAAGAATGGGTTACCTGCATCTGGGAGATCAATTAAGCAGATTAACGAGATCCCTGTATCGACTCTACACTTTAAGGCTAAATTTACATGCCCCTCTAACCGTCCTAGAGTCCCTGTGGTCAAAAACCAGAAAAAACTTCAACCTCAATATACTTACATTAACAGTTGCAGACATCTTGCCAATACCTGCTGGAAACAACTTGCTGAGGAGGCGGGAAAAGGGCTGTCATCATGAAAGACGAGGCTCTCCATGCTGACAGCCCTACCCAGCCTCAAGAATCCTCCATAACCTTGAACGAACTGGGAGCTATCATAACTTAAGGGGTTTGGTATCTGTTGACTTTTGGCGGATATGGCTTATTTCCGCTAAATGAGTTGCGCAGGGTTTAGCCCACTGAGCAACGACCAAATAATATGGAGATCGTTGGCCCCTCAATTAAACGTAATAAACCTATATAAAAATATGAGTCAATCGCCCCAGCCTCGCTACTCTTTATTTTATATTCTAACCAGCAGACCCTCTCTGCTTATGCTCTCTACTTACTCCTACTCACTTCTTCTTTCTTCCCCTCTTTTCTTCCTCTAAAAAACCTCTCTCCTTCTTTCTCTCACTCAACCCTTAACCCTCAGTATTTCTCAACAGATTTGACACATTTTGATTAGTTAATCTTGATTTGCTGTCAATGTAGAATTTGTTTGATAATTGAGGCTTCAACAAAATTTCCTTGATTACTGAATCATAATTGATTCAATTGATTCTCCTCACTTTGCTCTAACCTATTACTCGCCCTCAGATCTCGCTTCTCATCTAATTAACAATTCACCAAAATACTACCTTATCGCCCAGTCATATTGAAATCTTGACATTAACCCCCCTTGAATGGTTGATAAGCGCCTATTTCTTGTAGAGCCAAAGGAACTTCGCATGTACTTGGTTGATTATCTGACCACCTGAGGGTTCCTTAATGGTGTAGGCATCAGCCCGGTCTTCTCAATGCTCCCAAATGGTCCGCTTCATATGCTGGTGAGCTTGTTTCTTCTGAACCCATGTTGGTCATGAAACAAACCAATTCATACCCCAAAATGTGGAAGACTGCTGCATCTACATTGATTGGCCGCATGATCCCGAATCTTCTTGGCAATAATAGTGGAATATGCTTCAATTTTGAGTTTAATCAGCGTTTTTGTTAGCTTAGACAAATAGCGGTGGGGTTTAACTCCACCGGTATCCTCCACACATGATAAAGCAATGCAGGCAGCACTGGAAGTCATCCATAGAGCGATTGAATTGGACTCTTACCAGTTGCTGAGTGATAGCTGATATTGTATGCGAAGACAGCAGTAGATAAAAGGATACATAAGTCTGATGGCCGCACATTTACAAGCATGTGTAGAATATTTACCAAGGTCCCATTGACCCATTCCACCATACCGTTAGATTCAGGGTGGTAGGGGTGTTTAAGACCCCGCAGATTGCCATGAGCTCATTCAACTTAGCCAATATGTGTGATGTGAAATTGGTTCCATTGTCCATTAGGATAAATTGTGGACAACCATGGCGCTGTATGAAACACTCCAGGATGCTGTTGATGGTAGTGACAGCCCCCAAATCCTTAATAGCCCTTGCTTCCACCCATCTGGTCAAATGGTCGATGGTAAATAGTATATTTGGAGCAGTTTGCACCAGTCGGTAGAGGCCCCACCACGTCTAACAAAACTGTATGCCATGCAAACCGAGGATTAACTAGCTGGAGGTGGTCTTTTGGTGGAATGGTTTCCCCACTTGGCACTAATGGCAACAACCAACTGTCTCAAGCACATTGTAGTGCATACTCTCCAAATAGTAGCAGGATTGCAAGAACTCCAGTGTCTTTTTCAATCCTCTATGATCTATCACCCTATGGGAATCCATAATTATCGCAGGCCTGGCAGAAGTTTTTGGGAAATTCAGTGTCAATTCCCTCATCCACTTATATAATTCCCCATTGCTCAAGAAGGTATCCTGCATAAGCCCATCTAACACTTTGATCACGGGCGGTGGCTCATCATGATATTTTCTCACAATCGTTTTTTCATACATTATATCTGTCACATCCACATTAATGGCTACCGTGGGTAATCAGGAAAGACAGTCCACATTCTGATGCTCTGCCCCTGGAAGATGCATGATCTCAAAAACATATGCTTAGAGCTATAAAGCCCATCATGCGAGCTGCCCTTCAGGTTTTCACAGATTCTGTAGCCAGCGCAAGGAGGCATGATCTGTTACCACTTTGAATTTCACCCCATGGTGGTAGACCTAGAATTGTTTATATGTATATATTACCACTAAACACTCCCACTTGGTCACAGTGTAATTCCGTTCAGGGCCAGTTAAACTGCGGCTGCAATATGCAATGGGGTGCTCCACACCATCATCGTCTTTTTGGGATAACATGGCCCCTACAGAGGAAAATGAAGCGTCTATTTACACAATAAACTCTTTTTCAAATATGGGGTATTGCAAAACAGGCGTGCTAGCCAACGCAGTTCGTAATACATCAAAAGCGGTTTGACATTGATCCATCCAGTTGAAGGCAGCGTTTCTCTTAAGTAGCTCAAAGAGTGGAGCCCCAAAACAGCTGAAGTTGGGAATAAACTGCCAGTTTTAACCGACCATCCCAAGAACACCTGGATAGCCTGCTTATTGCTTGGCTGAGTAATCTTGTGGATGGCTTCCACCTTGGCCGGGTGAGGACTAAGCTCTTTGGAGTCTACCACAAAGCTGAGGTATTCCAATTGTTCTTTAAAAAGTGGCACCTTTGGGGCTTAATCTTGATATTAGCATCAGCTATGCGGCGGAATACTTGCTCCAGGTGTCCAAGATGCTCCGTGAATGTCCGTAAAAATACATTGATATTGTCAAGGTAGACAAGAACGCAAGACAGCTTTAGGTCACCCAAAATAGTGTCCATAGCCCTCTGGAACGTAGCAGGGGCATTGCACAAACCCTGTTCCATATGTGTAGGCTGGAACAATTCCTTTGAGGTAATTATAGTGCACTTTTCTGTTCCACCGCTGGCAGCTCGATCTGGCAGTACCCTGATATCAAGTCCATAGCAGAGAAATACTTGGCCCCACCTAAATGATCTAAAGTGTCATCAATTCATGGAAGCGGGTACAAATCTTTTTTGTAATACTTTTAAGCTTCCAATAATTGATTATTACTCAATTGGAGCCATTTTTCTTTTTGACAATGAGCACCGGAGATGCCCAGGGACTGAGAGACAGCTCCAACATTCCCTGTTCCACCAATGGATCTATTTTTGCAGATACAACTTCTTCTGCTGCCTTTGAGCGTTGGATAGGTCATGACCTGATAGGGGGTGGTCTCCTGTGTCCACCCAATGCATGACCCCACGAGCACAAGCCAAGTCAAGATTGTCAGTTGCAAAAATACTGTGATACTTCTTGAACATATTCATCACCCTGTCCTTCTGATCCTCCAATAGACCAGTTAGCGCCTCCCATGCAACCACCATCATTATGCCAAAGGTGGTTTTTAGAGGCAAGCCAAGATCTTCCTTAGAACTAAAGTTGTGCACCAGGTGGACCTCATCAATTGGGACCAGGTGCAGGTAAGCCACCACTTGGTGCCGCTGAACCTTCATCAACTCCTTTTGCAGATTCACTACCAACACTTTCACTTCCCCCTTCCCTGGTAACAGTAACACAAGAGCCACATGAAGTTTGAGCCGCAATTGTTGATAAGGCCCCACAACCTATCTGTACAGACCTCCCAGTATATCAATTTCTAGCTCTGTCCCAACTATGACCTGATGCCCAGAAGGAATAGTCAAAGTACTTGCAGCTCGTAGCAGAATCCCTTTGTACTCATAAATCTGGTTTGGAAGCATTCTGGTCTTCTGCTTCATCCATCAATATCTTACAGGAATCACACCATCGCTATAGGCAAGATTAATTTAACCAGAGTGGGTTGGGTCATCTGGGACTCCACTGGAATAAAATAGATAGGAATCCGTTGTCCCAGGATACTGATGGTTTCGTCCGCCATGTTAACCACAGCCACAAAGTGCCACATAAATGCAGCCCTGATCAACATGCCATAGAGGTCATTAGGCAACACCACCAATGGAGCAGATGCACCGGCTGACCTGAACCTCAAAGGCAATGAGCTATATGCGCCTTCTGACACAGTACTCTGTGCCCCCACAGTTCCATACACTACTTGGTGGTCCACATCTGGCTTCAACGGAAGCTTAGCCATAAGCTTGGTGGATATTTAATTGACAGGAGCGCCTGAATTAATGATCGCCTGAATTTTGATATTCTGTAAAAATATCTCACAGTATGTGCATTCCAAATAAGATGAACCCTTGGTATTCAGTACATAAACATTTGAGGGCGTTTGATTATCCAGAAAAGTGTGCATACCAGCCCCAACATTAAAATACTCTTGGGCGATCTTTTCTACAATAATCGCCACCTCCACCCCCTCCAAAGCTTCGACATATGTGAAGGGTTCACCACTGATCGTACCATTATGCTCAAGAATTTGCCAGGCGTACAGCTTATAAAGGTCTTGGTAGAACCCCATAGTAAGTCTTGGGGAACATCCTTTGGCTCTTGATCAGGTCATCTTTTCGTCCAAAATAAAAAGACACCAAAGAGGATGGTGTCACCCCTCATCACTCAGGGCAATCTTGCTCACGTAGTAGATGAGCGATGGGTGACAGCCCTTCCGCTTTGGATCCCACCCCCAGTACCCACACTCACCTCAGCAGAACTGTTGCAGGGAATTAGTGAAATCTGTGCTGAGATTGCTGAATTGAAATCGGTCAGATCTAATATGAGTGGTAATCTAGCTGATGGCTGAAATTCAAATGGCTGTAAAATCATGAAGAATGAGATATCAGCTGGATCGCCCGGTGGCTCTAATTCAATCACTAAACTAGTAGAACAAATATTGGGCATCATCGATGAGGGTTTGAAGCCCTCTGATAGTAATTTGGGCATTTTTTCTGATGTGCTGCCATTGACTGAACAAACAGTTGAACGACTAAGCATGGGCAGGTTGGCTGACCCAAACCCATTCCCAACCAAATGGACCTGTCCCTATATAAGGTGGCCTTGGGGGATTCCTTTCGCTTGTCAGGCCAAACGCTGTCATGCTAACCATAAAAAATGTAGTCAATCCCCGGTTCAGATATTTGAGGTTGAACTGACAGAGACTCAGCCTACCACCAAATTTTGCGATGTCATTTCTCAAAGAACAAACCCATCCATTCCCAAACAATTTGACAGTTATGTTAAATTTGTGGGACCTGATCCTGTCCTGTTGCTAACCAATCAACTACTATTTAATCAGTTGCATGACACTGAGAAAATTGTTGGTCAGTTTTCTTACTTTCCTTTCCAAATAAAATTTTACCAAGAAACCAAATTTTTATTTCCCTTTCTGACTGCATCCCAGATGGCAATTCCCTGGTGGCCCATCGGCCCACACTCTGGATGGGCTTTACCAGTTCTTTTGGTCACTATGGCCCCCTCTAACGTCAATTGGGTTCAGTGAGTCCAATATTTTTGGCTCAACAACCCCGTTATCACGAACTTCTGGCAGCAATATACAGGGATCTTATGGCCTTATGTCCATAAATTGCAAGAAAGAATCCGTCTCCTTGCCACCCCCATTGAGATGGTCTCATATGCCAAGGATCTCATTAAAACTATCACATTAATTCCAACCCCTGCAACTAGACCCACTGGGTTAAATGGGTTCAGTGTGGTTCATCGTCAAGATCCTCCTCACCTTGTTGTTGCACCACCACTTTGTGGTTTCACATTTCCCAGCTCCATATCAAGTCATTCAGTTGGCAATGCCTCTGGCATTCTGGATTGCTTTTTGGGTGCTCACGCGTCCCAACTGGCAGGTCGGTCTAAACTTCTTCTGCCGTTTCCATGACATAATTGACCAACCAACATTTCCAGCCACTTCCGCCTTGGTTTTTGAACTGGGCGCCGTAGTGGTTACTCTCTATAAAATGAACGTGCAATCAGTTGTGTGCTGTTTGTTGTTTGTTTGGTCAATTTCTGACTTCAGGAGAAGCATCTGCTCTATTTTGGGAAACCTTCTTCAAGCCACCCAAAATGTGCAGATTGCATATCCTCTTACTTCCTCCAGCCTGGAAAAAAGATCGAGTATCCCCTCCCAAGAGATCGCCAATCAGGTGCTTGACGCGCTCGCCAAAGTGCAAATGTGTACAACAATTGCACTCAATAACGCTTCTGTGATATCTCATGCCCAACAAGGGCTCGCGTTGTTTGACGCTGTGGATGGGGATTCCCGCCATTGGGTGAGAAGTCTTTTGCATTCTTCCTCACAAGAAGGAGACTCCACCTCCCCTGATGGCTGTTGTATCAGCCGCCTTGAAACTCCTTGTATTCCAATCAGACCACCTATTCAGACTGCTCCTTGCCATGGCCAAAGCCCCTAGTTTGGCTTCTTTGATTTCTACCTTTTGTGAGCTGGCTCCCATGTCAGGTCTATCTATCAATATGCTTCAGGAAGTCTTTATAGCGAGCTTGGATTCAGTTTCCGCTCATCATGTGGTCTGGTCTAGCATCCAAGGATCAGTAAATCAAATATGTGTCACTGCAACTACTATCAAAGCTTTGCCTCGCCACGTTTCCCAGTATCAGAAGGGGAATTTTATGATAGGATTTCCCAATGAAGATGCAGATGACGCGCCTGTCACCGAATTAGGAGCTGACGTGGGTCTCAACTCTGCCATAACCCCCGAGTCCAAGTTGGCATTTCCAGAGTTAACCATTAATGATTCTGTTCAAGCCTAGATGGAGGAAATGATTTCCCCCGCCCTCATACTTCCAATTTTCGCCCCAGCTAAGAACCCTGACCCTGCCCCCAATATACCCATTATTTCTTCAGTCATCCATGAGTTGGTCAAATCTTCCAATAAACAGAATTCTGCTTATTTCCTTGTACCTATGAAAATCAGTATTGGTCCGCATCATGTCTCCTTCAAAGCTCTGGTGGATACCAGAGCAGCGGGGAACTTCATGAGTGCTGAGTTGGCACAGCTAAAACTGGAAATGGATGTGAGCTCCTCAGTAATGGTGGCCTCATCTGCTTACCAGCTTTTGTATGTTGTTCGCCAGCCGAAACACTTCTCAATTCACCAATATAACTTCTGCAACCATTTTTCAGCCATGCTGAACTTGGTATTCCCGGTGATCTTGGGTGTGAGATGGTGGCGTTGACAACATGTGAAGATTCATTTAGAGTCTAATACGTTGTCATTTACCAATGATGATTCAGAGGGAGAGTTCCCTTTGATCAACACTCTCAAAAAAATACAAGGGACCAGCTCTATCACTATCTTAGTTACTTCCACGGGCATTCCAGCCAATTTTCCAAAAAGCTTAATGCAATATTGGAGAATCTTTGACATGGAAAAAGTGGACTATCTGCCAAAACATACTATGTACAATTGTGGATTTTGGACAACTGTGGAGTTGGTGAACATCAACTGCCCGTTGTATCCTCATACAGCGGAGGAAGAGGTTGCACTCAATACCTGGTTGGATGATATGTTGGAAAAAGGTTAATTGTTCAAAGAGATCTCACCCATCACCTCCCCCATTGTATTTTCCAGAAAAGTAGATGGTTCTCTCCATCCTTGCATGGATTATGATCACTTGAACAAAATAACAGTTACAGATTCCTACCCATTGCCTTTGGAGAAGACAATCAGTCAGGCAATTGCCAAATTCCATGTGTTCTCAAAACTGGATCTGGTGAACGCTTTAAACCAAATTTGGGTAATGGAAGGATAGGAATGGTTGACCGCAATCTGAACAAAGCAAGGCATTTTTCAATTTCGCGTAATGCCCTTTGGGCTGAAAAATGCTCCCGCTACATTTCAACGGATGATCGACAATGCATTAGGGGATCTCCAGTTCTCTTGTGCTATTGCATACATCAATGATATCCTAGTTCATTCCCCAACTCCCAAACAACACACTATCAACTTAGAAGCAGTGGTGGTCACTTTGCATAAAGCAGGGCTGTTCCTCAAAGCTTCCAAGTGCGAGTTTTATAAGAGAGAGGTCACATTTCTCAGAAACCTGGTTCTTAAAGAAGGATTCGCTATCCCTGCCAACAAATTAGATGTGATCCAAGAATGGCCAACTCTGACTACACAGAAGCAACTTTGGAGTTTCTTGGGAACAATCATTTTTTTTAAAAAAATTTCCCCGCACTTTCCCAGTTAGCCACCCCGCTCCATCCCCTCACTGGGAAAAATGTAACATTTTGTTGGACCCCAAAATGCCAGCAGGCGTTTGAATTGATCAAGGAGGTGTTCATGTCTCCTCCCATTTTGAAACATGCAAATCCCACCAAACCATATATCATTGCATGCGATGCTTCATCAGTAGCAGTGGGCGCGGTGTTGCTTCAGGACCATGATGGTCTTGAACATCCGGTCACTTATTTCTCCCAAAAATTCACAGCTATGGAGCAGTCTTGGGCCATTTATGACAAGGAACTGGCTGCTGTTGCATGGGCATTAACTCATTGGCGGTACCTGTTGCAAGGTGCTCGCCATGAGCTAATGGTTTGCATGGATCACCAGGCTCTCTTGTATTTCCACAAACCCCAAAAATTGGCGCACTGGCAGGCCCAAACCTATCAGGACCTGTGCAGTTTTAACTTCAAATATGAATTTGTTAAAGGTGCGCTCAATGTCCTTCCCAATTTCCTAAGCCATAGTCCCACTCACTGTCCCTCAGAACCTGAGGAAGTGGATCTTGTTACTGTGATTCCTGCCACTCAGATTCTGTCAATTGTTCCCCCCATTGTTTCCTCTGCCGCATTGGCTCCTGACGTTCCGTTATTGGCTCAGGTGTTAGCCGGTCAAACGGCCTGCCCTGAGGGCATGGAATTGGTTGAGCAGTTGGCTCACTCGAGTCCCAAACACTCCCTATACTCCTTAGAAGAGGGGCTCATTTACTTCCATTCTCACGTTTGGGTTCCCCCCTCCTTCCGCCTGAAAGTATTCCATGCACACCATGATCCCCCCACGGTTGGACACCCCAGTAACAAGAAATGCATCAATCTGATCAAGCAAACCTTTAATTGGGCAGGACTGACCAAAGAGGTCCCAGCTTGGATCACCAATTGTGTTATTTGCGTTAGGGCTAAGTCAGATTGCTCCAGAAAGAATAGCCTCCTGCACCCCTTACAGCAAGCGGAAGGTCCATGGACCTCGGTGTCCATAGATTTTATTGTTGATCTCCCCTGTTCTAATGGGTTCACAGCGGTGATGGTAGTGGTGGATCGCTTTACAAAATTTTCTCTTTTTATCCCTTGCACTTCCACGATTATGTCAGAAGAAACTGCCCATCTTTTTGTATGACATGTGTTTTTAATGTTCAGTCTTCCCCAGGAAATTGTTAGTGACCAGGGTACTCAGTTTACCACGCAGTTTTGGAGTGAACTCCTATTGATCCTGAAGATAACCCCCTGTTGATCCACGGCGTATCACCCCCAGTCTGATGGTCAGACCGAGCGGGTTAATCAAGTTCTTGAACAGTACCTGCGTTGCTATGCTGCAGCAGCGCAGGATACTTGGGCCAGTGACTTGCCTCTCACTCAATTTGCATACAATAATGGGATCCATGCATCTACAGGGTTTTCCCCTTATGAAGCAACGTTAGGTTATAACCCATTATTTTCAGTTGGAGCATGCTTGTGACCTGAGGTTCAAGCTGCCATGGATCGTGCTGCCCATATTCGATTGACTCAAGTTTTAGTGTGGGAACACCTCACTAAAGCCATCAATGACTATAAGTGATTTGTGGATCAATAAGCCCTTCCAGGTCATGACTTTATGGTGGGTTCCTATGTCATGCTTGATACCTGTCATTTGCGTGTTCAAACCCCTTCCCGCAAGTTCTCCAGTAAGCGTTCAGGTCCTCATCTAGTGGAGGAGGTATTGGGCAACAGGGCGTTCCATCTGAAGCTTCCCGCGCATTGGAAGCAACACCCAGTTTTCCATGTTTCCCAGCTGTCACCCTTCAAGGGTGCAATCCCCATGGACCCAGAACTGATCATCATCAATGATGGGGAAGAAGCTGAGGTAGAGGCCATTCTGGCATGTCGGAAGTCATGACGTTCAGTCCAATATCTTGTGGCCTGGAAAGGATACCCAGCTTACAAATATAGTTGGGTCAAGGCATTCAATTGCATGAATCGTATGGCCCTGATTGAAACTTTCCACACATCCTACCCCGAGGCTCCCACCCTATTCAGAAGATTGCAACAATTATGGCTATCAAGTTACCTAAAGCACACAAGAACGTGGTTCTGGCACAGTTTCCCGGTGGGGGTGCCATTCCTTTGGAAAAAGGAAAGGGTAATGTAAGTCTTGGGGAACGTCCTTTGGCTCTTCATCAGGTCATCTTTCCATTCCCAAATAAAAAGACACTGAAGAGGATGGCAGTACCCCTCATCACTCAGGGCGATCTCGCTCACATAGTAGATGAGCAATGGGTGACAGCTCTTCCACTTTGGATCCCACCCCCAGTACCCACACTCACCATAGAAGAAATGTTGCAGGAATTAGTGAAATATGTGCTGAGATTGCCGAATTGAAATTGGTCAGATCTAATATGAGTGGTAATCTAGCTGATGGCTGAAATTCAAATGGCTGTAAAAGCATGAAGAATGAGATATCAGCTGGATTACCTGATGGCTCCAATTCAATCACTAAACCAGTAAATCAAATATTGGGCATCATCGAGAAGGGTTTGAAGCCCTCTGATAGTAATTCAGGCATTATGGCTGATGTGCTGCCATTGACTGAACAAACAGTTGAATGACCATGCGCGGGCGGGTTGGCCGTCCTGAACTTGTTCCTAACTAAATGGACCTGTCCCTATATAGGGTGGCCTTGGGGGATTCCTTTCGCTTGTCAGGCCAAACGCTGTCATGCTAACCATAAAAAATGTAGTTAAGCCCCAGTTCAGATATTTGAGGTTGAATTGACAGAGACTCATCCTAAGACCAAATTTTGCGATGTCAGTTCTCAAAGAACAAACCCATCCATTCCCAAACAATTTGACGGTTATGTTGAAATTGTGGGACCTGATCCTGTCCTGTTGCTACCCAATCAACTACTATTTAATCAGTTGCATGACACTGAGAAAATTGTTGGTCAGTTTTCTTACTTTCCTTTCCAAATAAAATTTTACTAAGAAACCAAATTCTTATTTCCCTTTCTGACTGCATCCCAGATGGCATTTCCTTGGTGGCCCGTCGGCCCACACTCTGGATGAGCTTTACCAGTTCTTTTGGTCACTATGGCCCCCTCTAACGTCAATTGGGTTAGGTGGGTCCAATATTTTTGGCTCTAAACCCCGTTATCATGAACTTCCAGCAGCAACACACAGGGATCTTATGGCCTTATTTCCATCAATTGCAAGAAAGAATCCATCTCCTTGCCACCCCCGTTGAGATGATCTCATATGCCAAGGATCTCATCGAAACTGTCACAGTAATTCCACCCCCTGCAGCTAGACCCACTGGGTTGGGAATGGGTTCAGTGTGGTTCGTCGTTGGGATCCTTCTCACCTTGTTGTTGAACCACCACTTTGTGGTTTCACATTTCCCAGCTACATATCAAGTCATTCGGTTGGCAATGCCTCTGGCATTCTGGCTTGCTTTTGGGTGCTCACGCATCCCAACTGGCAGGTCGGTCTAAACTTCTTCTGTCGTTTCTATGACACCCATGTCCGCATTATTGGGGTCTCTTCTTCAGCTTATGGCCAAAAGGTGGTAAGGGATCTGCTGATGTAGTAAATCCTCAGAGTGTGCCCCAGGGGTGGCATAAAGTGATTCATGATGAACATTTGGAACAATCACATTTCAATCAGCAGAAGCATAGCATCCCGTCTCTACTCCGCTCGCCCCTTTCCCTGTTCATATGAGACAACAGATACTGTGTGGACCTTTGATTTGGCCTGACAACTAACCATATAATAACATGTTTGGTCAAACAAGAAACAAGCGTTTGGGACCGGCACTCATCTCTGAATCGCCCCAGAAGGTTTAGGTCTACTATTGAATAATGGTTTGTTATGGGCCAAAGGATAAGCGGTTTGATAATAATAGGGATGTAAAGAACCTGCCCATGAGTTAAGTGACTGAGGAGTGACCCACCGATTGCCCCCATATTGGTGGGGTCCTTAATTTAGCGGAATTTCAGTGGCAGATACAAGATCCTTCCATTCCAAATTAGGAGCACTAAAGGTGACGGATAAACGGCGTAAATGATGGATGATTTGAGTAACTCCGCATCCTCCTGAAGAGCGTACATCATAACATTATGCAATTCTTGGTAGGACTTGATAGCCGCAGTCATCTCTATGCCCACCTCCTTATTAGATAAGACATTCGCACCTAACAACACATGAGCCTCATTAGTGAACTGCTCTGCAAACTGTATTAAAGACTCATTTTTAGAAAAGATATTATTAAAAAGTCCGCCTTGCGCTGAGCCATTTTCGCTTTGCCCCCAAACAGGCAAATTACAGTCTCCTTCACCTCTTGGTATGCTATAGTACTGTTTAGAAAGATAACATTTAACTTGATCAGCACTTGAAACATCCAACGCAGATAACAACAGTTTAGCTTTCCAGCGATCAGAAGCCCCCTCTATGAAAAACTCAAAATGCTTATAAACCCATGTATGTTACCATCACGGTTAAATGGGGGCAGCCTGTCACTGAAGATTTCCCTTTCCTTAACAACCTTATCTAATATATACTCTGCACAGTCTAGACGTTTCATTGTGCTGCTCAAGAGGTTGGCAAGTTGGTTGGCATGTTCACCTACTAGGAGCAGTTGGCGGAAGGCATGGTTGAGCTGCTTAGTAATATTCTTATTCTCATGAAAAAGCACCTTTTGCGCCTGAAATAAGGTATACAAAACAAGCTTCAGTTCCCCATAGTGAGATAATTCAAACACCGGGGGTAGTACACCATCAAAGAAAGATGGTTGCGCCATAGGTGCAAATGATGAAGTTGTTATTAGTTGATCAATGGGCCCCCTGTAGTAGACACCACTATTAACTTTTGGCAGATATGGCTTATTTCACTAAACTAGTTGCGCAGGCTTTAGCCCACTAATCCACGGCCAAACAATATGGAGGCCGTTGGCCCTCAATTAAACATAATAACATATATAAAAAATAGGAGGCAATCGTCCCAGCCTCGCTACTCTTTTATTTTAATATATTCTAACCAGAAGACACTCTCTGCTTACACTTTCTACTTAGTCCTACTCACTTCTTCTTTCTTCCTCTCTTTCTTCCTTAAAAAACCTCTCCTTCTTTCTCTCAATCAACCCTTAACCCTCAGTATTCCTCAACAGATTTGACACATTTTGCTTAGTCAGTCTTAATTTGCTATCAATGTAGAATTTGTTCAATCATTGAGTCTTCAACAGAATTTCCTTGATTACTGAACCCTAAATGATTTGATTGATTCTCCTCGCATTGCTCTAACCTATTACTCTCCCTCAGAGCTCACTTCTCATCTAATTAACAATTCATTGGAATACTAGCTTTTCGCTCAGTCATATTGAAATTTTGACAGTATCCAATGATAATAAAGAAATTGGTACTACCTACTCTTCTTCTGATGACTCTCCCATGATCCACATGCTGCTGCCCAGTTCATAAGTCTGGTTACCTGGGTCGCTCTTTAAAATCATAAAATTCCAGTCCTTCCCTATCTAACAGTGGCTCTCATGTGAAATTCATATCATCCAAGTTAATGAGGTGCATCAAGATCGCTCCAGATATGCCACGCTATATGGAGTATGGCATGACTGGCCCTCAATGCTAAAAAGATTACTTCCATTCAGAGATTCTTATTTCCTTTCTGATTTATCCACATAACTAAATTCATTCCAAAGCCACCTCAATTTCAATTAAATCGTCCTAAAAACATACTAATAATAGCTATGATATGATTGAATTTTGGCCAATTATGGATTCACTTGTGTGAACCAAGTGAATCTATGGCACAAACCTAATTGCATTATTAATTTAATGCGAAAATGATTAATGAGTTCTATTTTTAATGTATGTCAATCATCATAATTGGCACTATAGTACTTGCACATGGACGGCCCAAATAGGGAGTACCTAATACTTTTGAGAGGCCTGCTGACATCCCAATTAGGGGTGCATCATAATTTAAACTCTATAATTTTATTATCCCCATTTATTGTATTTCATCAGCTGTATGCTGAAATGTAATTGGGCTGATTGGCAAGTTTTCAACATGTGGTGCTAATATTGAGCATAAAAATCCTCCTAATTATGAGAGGTAGTAATGCCTCCAATAGTACTGAAACAATTTTAATTAAGTTAATTTAAGAGCTTAATTAACATGGGGTATTTTTAATAGCCACTGCCATATCATAGCAGATTGTCATGGATTTAAAAGCTCATCTAATACATGAGTATAGTCAGGATATGTCCTAAAGGTATAAAATACTGGCGCTTGGCCCTAAAATAAAACATCATCATCTTTCCATCTAATTAAATTTTTTTCTTATATTATCTTATCATAATTTGACTTTCATATTAAGAAGTGTAGACAAGCATTCATGGGAGCTTGTCATAATTACCTGTTTCTGGAGTGTTCTCAATTAAAGAGGAAAAATATACCCAAAAGAAGCCAAAAAGAGTCATTTATTGTTGTTTAGCTTTGTGAGCTTCCAAACCTTTAGTTAATACCATAAGACACATAGCATAATTGATATTTATCATCCAAAACTTTTCCTGACTATCATAACAGGAAAACATTAATAAGCAGTCTAATTCAAAAATTCACAAGTTGTGCTCACTAAAGTCCACAATACACTTTGATTATTTTAATTCATCCAATCTTAGGCAGATTTTGCCAGAAGATATGACTAAAATGACATGGAAACCAGTGACTGAGAATCACTGAGTACTTCAACACTGCAAGCAAGAATACTGAGGAGAGTTATTTTTACTCCATAGATTTAATTATGGCAGGATGTCGGCATGTGGACACAACATGCCTTATTGAGTTCACCTCCAATAGTGTTAAGGAGATGACGGAGACTCTATTCCACGGGTATAGGATTAGTACATTGCAAATTGATACAATCTTTGGGCTATTTTACTACTTGAAGGATCAGGCCTTCATGATGGAAATGTATATGTAATACTGATAGACCATGGCAAAACTTGCCAAACGTCTCAACTGTACAAAAACAACAAATGAGTTCTTGGGTAGCTTTTACAGCCCTCAATCAAGCACACTCAAAGGATTCTGGATCAGAAGATTCTTGAGTTTGCAGAAGTATACTGAGTTCAAGATTAGGATCGATCTTCTCGATTGAACTTACTGGATAAGCTGAATTTTAGCTTTACTAAAGGTAAAAAGTCTACCGTCAGTAATACAGAACAGGTTGATGATG
>JAKSZP010016623.1:0-24986 GCA_022478985.1 Massospora cicadina | reverse complement strand
TGGGGCACTTCTCCAGACGGTGAAACAGCGTTCCATACTGGCCACACACGACACAGGATGAGTGTAAAGCATTAGAGCGCAAGCTGTACGATACACCCGCCTCAGGCAGCGCCACACATGGGAGCGGATTTGAGGCTGCAACAGAGGATGGTGTGCGTAACTCCAGATAGTCTTTTGGGTCTCAGTGGAATAAGGGATGTCCATCATGTCCAGGTAGTCCACCCTGGATAGGACTTGGGGTCGAATGGGGATCACACCATCATGGATGGGTAGCCCCTGTACCTCTTGTGTGAACTGAGGAGAGGGGCGGCCTCTTCAAGTTATATGTCCACTAATAAGAATTCTCCACTCTGCGCTTCGCATGGAGAGTAGGATTCGTTAGTAGTGGGTTTTAGTCCCGTGAGGACCTGTGGCTGATGTGTGTGATGCGAGGTATTTCATCAGGGAGTGGGGGTTTGATGGATTATTGAGGCCCAAGGCTCGGGAGAAGTTGGAGCGGGCTGCGCGGGATCAGTGTTGGGATGGGAGTGTAGGAGCAGTGACGGCCGCAATCCAGGTGCCCAGGATCTTGGCGGCATGGGCTTTGAAGTCAAGTAGGCCCATGCCACCATGATGAGGGCCAAAAATGACCTCTAGCCGTACTGGTGGAGGGCGGCCTGACCAAAGCCAACCTTGTAGCAAAGCATACAGGGATTTGAAGAAGCTTGGGGAGAAGGGGATGGCGTGGGCTCCAAACCAGACTTTGGATAGGAGCATAGAGTTGGCAAGAACAACCCTGCCAGTGAGGGTAGTAGGGTGGGCTCTGAGAGAGGCGATTCGCTTCGTCACGTTGTCCAGTATATGGCACTCCATTACTGCTGACGCGTATCCACCTGCCTCCAACCACACGCCCAGATGGCGTATCGGTCCTATGGTAGGTCGTGGCACAAAGGGGAGCACAGTGAGCGGTGTGTTTTGAGTTAGTAAGGCGTGGACGTGGGCGAGCAGATGGGCCAGGTTGGGAACTACTTGCTGGGGCCCAGCAGTTCTGAAACTGACCAAGGAGGATGATTTCGATTTTGGAGGCGTTCAGTGCCGCGTTTCAGACCCGGAAATATTCCTGGATGAGGGCTTCAAGCGCGCGTGCATCTTGATTATTAGACACCCCCACCACGCAATCATCTGCAAATGCCATCATCTTGACTGGGGTTTGGCCTGGCACATGGACCCCAGTGAGTTGGGCATTCACATTTAGCAGTAGTGGGTCAAGGCTGAAGTTGTATAAGAGTGGGCTAAGGGGGTCCCCTTGTCGCAGGCCCCTTTGAGGATGGACTACTTCCATTAGGAAACCTGGGCCGCGCACTGCCATTGTTGCAGATTCTGTGAGCAGCATCACCCAGTTAATGAAGCGGGGAGGTAGGCGGAATTGTTGGAGGCAGGCCCTAAGGTATTCCCAGTTATCTCTATCATAGGCCTTTTTTTGGTCCAAGAATACAAGTGCCCCAGAGGCTGTGGACTGACACACATTAGCCACAGAGTGCACGTTATCCCAAATCGACCTTCTGGGGATGAAACCAAATTGTTTTGGGGAGATGGTGGCAGATGCTACAGTCCCTAAACGGTTAGCCATGATTTTGGTTAAAATTTTGGTATCTGTGTTTGTTAGAGAAATGGGGCACCAGTTGGCTAAGTCTAGCCTATCCCCTTTCTTGAAGAGTGTGACCGTGAAGGCCTCATGTCCTCCTGGTAGGAGGCGCGTTTCCAACAGGCTTTGGTTGAGTGAGGCTTGCAGCAATGGGGATATATATTTAAAATATTTTTTGTAGAACTCATATGGAATGCCATCTGGGCCTGGGCATTTTTGGTTTGGCGCACCGCGAATGGTAGTCCATAATTCGTTCGGAGTAATTAAATTCATTATTTCCAGGTATCAGAAAATGTTGTGGATATAAGCACGGTTGAGAAATTCTGCCATTTTGGCTGGCTGAATTGGTTTGGCTCGGTATAACTTGGAGTAATATCTTTGCATTTCGATTGCCACTTCGGCCAGTGTGTCCACAATATATATGATCTTCACACCTGTGTGCAGGCCACGCTCTGGTGTGGTGCAAAATTCTTTTGAAGAAGTATGCGGTGCACTTGTCGCCTTTAGTGATGCGTGTGGCCCTGTATTGGACACAAACCCAATGTTTGTGTTGCCTTTCAAGTGCGTTGAGGTGGGCGGCTGCCTCCGCCCACTTCTGGCCCCATGCAGGGCTATATCCTGAGGCTGGAATGTTGGACTCCAAGTGGGCCAATTCCACCAGCGTGCATGATATAACTGCTGATGTGGCTCGTGAGAATCTGGATGAGAGATGGCGATAGTGGCGGATGGTGTCTTCTTTGAAAGTTGCCCATGTGGAAATGGGGTCCGCACAAAACGGTGCAACAAACAATTTTGCCAAAGTTGCCTCTTCCACCCACGTGGAAAATCCTGGCGACGCGAGCTCTGGGGGGCAGATTTTGCACCAATGTGGGGCCTTTGCAACTGTGACAGGTAAGTAGTATGTTATCAAGACCAGTCAGTGGTCGGAGAATTCCATTTTTATTGTTTTGAAGTGGGAGATGTGGGGTTGGAATCTCGCCGGCACTAGAATAAGGTTGATGCGGGTCATGGACCTTAATTGGCCATTGTGGACGTGGGGATGCATCATGTTTTTGAGCAGCGGGGCATGTCGCAGCAGCGCATCCATTAACCCAATGGTGGCTTTTAGAACGTGTAGTTCTATGTGACCCTGTGGGGCGTGGGGTGAGGGTGGCCACCGGTCTGTTGGTGAGGTTAGCCAACAGTTCATGTCGCCAATTAGGAAAGAATTGGGGGGTAGCGGGAGGGATTTGACCAATGAGAAAAAAAACTGACGCTCATGTGCACCGTTTGGGGCGTAAATGTTGATGATTGTGTGTGCAACATCAGCCCATGAGAAGGTGACAATGAGCACTCGGCCATTTAGGAATATTTCTGAAGATGTATATTTGAAAAAATTGTTTTTCCAAATTAGCACCCCACAGTGCTTTGACCAAAAGGATAGGGATGGTAGGAGCATTGTTTCCAAGCTTCCTCAGAACCTCATGGACAGTGGGACTCCTGGATGGCCAGGATATCCACGGGTAAATTGTTTTGTAAAAAACTCAGTTTCCTAGCCTGGGATGGGGAGGCCTTGAGTCCGGCGATATTCAGCATCCCTAGAGTGAAGGTTTCCCCCATCGCACCTTAGGTGTGAGGGGGTGGGCCCCTGGGCCCACCAGCCTCTTCCAGGTCCCCTTGGGCTTTCACAGTAGCACGGGTATTAGCAGCAACGCTATTGGGGTTTTTGTTAATTTTTGCAGAAAGAGTTGCATTGGCTTTGGTCTTCGCTTTTTGTTTTCCCGACGTCAGACAAATTTTTTGCGGTGCAGATAAGTTCAGTGCACCGTCAAGTGGGGCAAAAAAAATTTTCAGTTGGGATAGGTCCCAAGTCAGTTTTGACTGGGGCTTGGGTGCAGCGATTGGGTGAGATCAAATCTCCCATTGGATCCTCGGATTGAGTGGCCCATTTGGTATGGGCCTCCCAATCTGATTGGGTGATGGATTCCCGAGTTGCTTCTGCTGTGAAGGTCTCCATGTCCTCCTGGCGTTGTGAGTGCGGGATGGTGGTGGTGGCATTGGCCACTTCCTTGGCCGCGGTCCTATGGGCCTGCTTGGCCTTCTTCCATTCCTGTGGGGAGATGGGCTTTACCAATAGGTAGCAGCCTTGTGCTCCCCACAGGAAAGCCTCCTTGGTGCTTGCAGTTGGTTCATAGTGCGCCTCTCCGCTGGCCATGGCCACCGAGGGGTGCTCTTGGAATGTAACGCCCTCTTTGATGGGGCATGCATTCACCTTATGGCCAAACACGTCACAGTGGGTGCAAATGGGGGCGCGCTGTCCACGGTTACCCAGAATGGGTGGGTGGTGTGCCCTGCAATGTCAATAAAGGTGGAGTGCAGGATCTGGGTTAGGTCCTTCATGATCACCTTGGTTGGAGTCAGAACTGCGATGGCTTTGCCAGTGCAAGGTGTGGCATCAGTATGAAATGTTGCATTTTGAAAGATTGTATTTCGCCATATATGGCGAGACCATCTTTCAGGTGTTGCTCCAAAATGTCATGTTTTACCGTAGTAGGCAAAAAGTCAAACGTGAGGAAAATTTGGTTTGATTTTGTCCATCTGGTGCATTTAGTTTTGATGACCCGTTGCCCTTTGGGGAGGTTGACCACTATGCACACCGCTGCAGCCTCGTCTGCTGCTATTTTGCTTTCAAAACCTAGGTCCAGCCAACCACGTGACAAGGAGTGAGGTGCAACATACACCGCAGTTGGAAAATTTTGTGTACATCTTCACAAAATTTTTCCCATAGGGCCATTTTTTGGATGTCCAGATACACATGGACTCCGAATTCCACCGACAAAAGTGGCTGGGAATGTGGCATGTTGATGTACTGGTTGCATCGTGCTTGCTATGCGAGTATCTCCAGGGAAATTGTGACCGCCGGTTTTTTTAGATTTTTTTCTATTCCGCCAGATTCTCTGGGGCGTTTTTGAACATTAGAGGCCGCGGGCCTTCCGCCTGCTCCTCTTGCCTTGCTTGCCCAACTGCTCCCAGACATGGGTGCAGACTAATCCCCTCTATGAGATTATCAAACTAGATTTAGTCTTGAATTGAATGGGTTGCAAAAGTGTTTGCAACGAGAAAGAAAAGTTTTTTTATTAAGTAAATTTTATACATCTTTTTTTCAAATATACAATGAGCAATTTTAAAGCAGTTAATTTAGAAGGATGATTCTCGTCTTGACAATTTACTTCTGATATCTCTATTATCTATGCATTTCCTTCCTTTTATTAAGTGGTATCTTTGCTTCTGACCTCAGTTGCGAACAATAAATTTAAAAGTAGAGTACCTATAGTTTCACATAAGGTCTATTGATATCAATAAAAGAATCATATCAACAATATATAAGAATATTCTAGTGGGGTTAACAGAAATCAATCTTCTATTTTATAATGATGAGAGCTTAGATTATTTAGAAAAAAATTGTATAGACTTCTACATTAGTGGAATATGCACAGGAACAACTTCCTTTGTGCTTAGAATAACATGATTTTTATGTAACATATTAAGAAAATGCTGGAGTGCAATTCTACTAAGATTGCAAGCATCTTGTTGAGGGTCTTACTTTAAAAATGGTAAAAAAGCAGTTCAATATAAAGAAAACTGATGGACTATTATTTTCCACTTTATCAAAATGTAACCATTCTAAATAATTTATTTGCTTTCAAAATGAAAACAATTGATCAATTTCTTTTCTAGCACTAGTGGTCCCCAACCCAAAAGGGGGAACCGCCATGCATCTTTATTTTCAAATAGGCCAAACAAAGGGATTATTTGAATTAAAAATTCCTAATATGGCACCTCAGGTAACAGTCTAGGAAGCCATATCAGAAGGAGAGGAAGCTTTGGGGAACCATTTGTCAGGTGCCCGCTTTAGCTGGCAGACCATGGCAGACAGCATTGGGGTGGGGTCATCAATGACGTGTAAACAACTGATCAATTTATCCTTTTGCTAAGTCATGGTATAGGAATAAGGTTAATTGTTTAAAGTTAAACTTTTCACCAAGTCATAAAGGCTAAACCAATATAAAAATATGATAACGTTTCTTTTATAAGAACCCCAAGTTTTTGACAAGATAAAGAATAGATATACACTTTATTGAATTTATCAAATTACGTCCAGAAAGCTAAAATTTAATATATAGATGATAAATCATTCTGTTAAGGGTTTGCACTCAATAAGATATAATATAGAAGATTCAAATACTATTTAAATTATCAAAAAAAGTGTTATTAATCCTGACATCCCACCCCAACCTTCAAGAAACTCCCTTGCGCCTTTTTGTCCCTATATATATATGAGTAACTCCCACACCAACATACCCATTAGTTCTTATAATTGAAAGAATATAGTGTCCTTGTCATACTATATCCAAAGTCTTTGTTGTTCTAACTCACGGTTAACTATTCACAACCAGGTCAGTAGTACACCAGCCCCTTACAGTTATGAATTTTTATGGTATGGAGGGTACATAAGAGCATAAACTCATCTTCCAAAATTCTAAAAAATTTAAATGGTTTGTCTTTCTTACCCTTTTATTCAGTAATCTGTTGAGTCAAATCACTATAGTGAAATCACTCTTCATTCTAACATATCAACCATCTAAATCGTTAAGACAATTAAAGACTTCATTAAAAGTTCTATTGCTTTCCTATTGAACCTTTTTTTAGATTTTGTATACCATTGATACGGTTGACAAGAAGGGGAGGATAACCCAGTGGTAGAGTATGACCCTCTGCCACTACTTCCCTGAGTTTGATCCCAGTAGTGAACTTTGGGTAGGGGGCTATTATGACTGCGTTGGTGTTGCACACCAGAGCCCTAAACCGAGATAGCAAATAGCAAAGGTGGTCCATGAAGTTCCTGGCCTATCATATTCCGCTCATGGAGGTTTTCCAGGTTTTATCACCTTTCCCATTTTCTTCACTTCCCTCATTGGTGCAGTATCATCTCCAGGTCAGACCACCTCAAATAACATTCAAGATTTGATACAGTTGACAAGAGATATGCAGGTGCTTGAGTGGTTTGTATATCAGATCCATTTTTCTATGTACTAATCTTATTAAAGTTTCTGATGTAACACTGGATTTTCATGAAGTCAAGTCAGTTCAAGTTTTTGGTGAAGTTTAATGCTTGTTCCAGTTGAGATCAAAGATGTATGAGAAATTCTTCATTAATATTACAAATGGTTGAAGTTTATAGTAGCCATCTTATCAAGTGCTTCTTCTTTTTTATGGGACTCAGTGGTGTAGGATTCAAGTTGTAAATTACTGCAATTAAATTTAATTTAAATATACTTTTCAGACCGTTGCAATCACTATTGCAACCTATAAAATTCAAGACTGAATCTAATTTGATAATCTCACAGAGGAGATTAGTCTGCGCCCATGTCAGGGAGCAGTTGGGCAAGCAAGGTAAGAGGAGCAGGTGGAAGGCCCGTGGCCTCCAACGTTCAAAAACGCCCCAGAGAATCCGGCAGAATTGACAAAAATACTAAAAAACCGTCGGTCACTATTTCCCTGGAGATAATCGCATGGAAAGCACGATGCAACCAGTACATCAACACGCCACACTCCCAGCCACTTTCATCAGTGGAATTCAGATTCCGCTTGTTTCTGGAAATCCAAAAAACGGCCTATGGGAAAGATTTTGTGAAGATGTACACAAAATTTTCCCGACCATGGTGTATGTTGCACCTCACTCCATGTCACGCGGTTGGCTGGATCTAGGTTTTGAAAGCAAAATGGCAGCAGACGAGGCTGCAGCGGTGCGCATAGTGGTCAACCTCCCTGAAGGGCATTGGTCTTCAAAACTAAACGCACCAGATGGACAAAATCAAACCAAATTTTCCTCACGTTCAACTTTTTGCCTACTATGATAAAACGTGACAATTTGGAACAACACCTGAAAGATGGTCTCACCATATATGGTGAAATACAATCTTTTGAAATGCAATGCTTCATGCTGATGCCACACCTGTGCACCGGCAAAGCCATCGCAGTTCTGACCCCAACTGAGGAGGTCGTGAAGGACCTAAATCAGATCCTGCACTCCACTTTTATTGATATTGCAGGGCATACCACCCACCCATTCCGGGTGACCATGGACAGCGCGCCCCCCATTTTCACCCACTGTGATGCATTCGGCCATAAGGCACACACATGCCCTATCAAGGAGGGCGTCACATTCCAAGAGCACCCCTCAGAGGCCATGGCCAGCGGAGAGGCGCACTACAAACCAACTGAAAGCACCAAAGAGACTTTCCCGTGGGGAGCACAAGGCTGCTACCTACTGGTAAATCCTATCTCCCCACAAGATTGGAAGAAGGCCAAGCAGGCCCGTAGGGCTGCGGCCAATGAAGTGGCCAAAGTCACCACTGCTATCCCACACTCACAATGCCAGGAGGACATGGAGACCTTCACGGTGGAAGCAACTTGGGAATCCATCAACCTATCAGATTGGGAAGCCCATGCTGAGTGGGCCACTCAACCCAAGGATCTGATGGGAGGTTCGATCTCACCCAATTGTTGCACCCAAGCTCCAATTGAAACTGACTTGGGACCCATCCCAAATGAAAAATTTTTTGACCCGCTCAACGGTGCACCAAACTCGCCTACACCACAAAAAATTTGTCCAACGTCGGGAAAACAAAAAGTGAAGGCTAAATCCAATGCGACTCATTCTGCAAAAATCAACAAAAACTCTGATAGCGTTGCTGCTAGCACCCATGCTGCTGTGAAGGCCCCGCGGGGATCTAGAAGAGGATGGTGGGCCCAGGTGCCCACCCTCACACCTAAGGTGCAATGGGGGATACCTTCACTTTAGGGATGTTGAATATCGCTGGACTCAAGGCCTCACCATCATAGGCTAGGAAACTGAGTTCTTTACAAAAAAAAAATATCCGTGGACCTCCTGGCCATCCAGGAGTCCCACTGTCTGCAAGGTTCTGAGGATGCTTGGAAAATTATGCTCCTCCCTTCCCTATCCTTCTGGTCAGAGCACTGTGGGGTGCTAGTTCAGAAAAAAAAAATTTAAATTTTTATCATTATAATCATTCTTAAATGGCCGAGTGCTTGTTGTCACCAACTCGTGGGCTGATGTAGCACACGCAATCATCAACATCTATGCCCCAAATGGTGCACGTGAGTGTCAGGAATTTTCTCGTTGGTCAAATCCCTCCCGCTACCCCCAGACTCCTTCATATTCAGTGACTTGAACTGTTGGCTAAACACACCAACGGACAGGTGGCCTTCCTCACCCCACACCCCCCAGGGTCACATAGAACTACGCATTCTAAAGGCCACCCTCAGGTTAATGGACGTGCTGCCGCAGCATGCCCCACTGCTCGAAAACATGACACGGCCTCACGTCCACAATGGTCAATTAAGGTCCATGACCCACATCGACATTATTCTATCACCGCTGAAATTTCAACCCACATCTCCCACTTCAAGCCAACAAAATTGAAATTCTCCGACCATCAACTGTTCTCGCTAGCCTACCACCTACCTGTCACAGCTGCTAAGGCCCCACATTGGTACATAATCTGCCCCCCCAAGCTCAGGTCACCAGGATTTTCCACGTGGGTAGAAGAGGCAACTATGGCAAAAAAGTATGTTACTCCATTTTGCATGGACCCCATTTCCACATGGGCAACTTTCAAAGATGACACCATCCGCCACTCTCGCCATCTCTCCTCCAGATGCTCACGAGCCACATCAGCAGTTATCTCGCACTCTGGCAGAATTGGCACACTCAGTGTCCAATATCCCAGCTACAGGATACAGCTCTGCATGGGTCTGGAAGTGGGCGGAGGCAGCTGCCCACCTCAACACACTCAAAAGACAACACAAACATTGGGTTTGTGTTCAGTACAAAACCACATGTATCACAAAAGGCGACAAGTGCACCGCACATTTCTATAAAATTTCGCACCACGCCAGAGCAATAGCCTGCACACAGATGCAAGATTAAATGATTCTATTGTGGATACGCCAGCCAAAGTGGCAATCGAAACGCAACAGTATTACTCCAAGTTGTACCGCTCTGACCCAACTCAGCCAGCCAAAGTGGCGGAATTTCTTGACCAAGCTCATATCCGCACTGTTTTCCAATACCCGGAAATAATGAATTTAATTACTCTGAACGATTTATGGACAGCCATTCGCAGTGTGCCAAACCAAAATGCCCAGGCCCAGATGGCATTCCATATGAATTTTACAAAAAATATTTTAAATATATATCCCCATTGCTACTCGCCTCACTTAACTAAAGCCTGATGGAAACGCGCCTCCTACCAGGAGGACATGAGGCCTTCACTGTCACACTCTTCAAGAAAGGGGATAAGCTAGACTTAGCCAACTGGCGCCCCATTTCTCTAACAAACTCAGACACCAAAATTTTGACAAAAATCATGGCTAACCGTTTAGGGACTGTAGCATCTGCCACCATCTCCCAGAACAATTTGGTTTCAACCCCAGAAGGTCCATTTGGGATAACGTGCACTCTGTGGCTAATGTATGTCAGTCCACAGCCTCTGGGGCACTTGTATTCTTGGATCAACAGAAGGCCTATGATAGAGTAAACTGGGAATACCTCAGAGCCTGCCTCCATCAATTCTGCCTACCCCCTCGCTTCATCAACTGGGTAATGCTGCTCACAGAATTGGCAACAATAGCAGTGCGTGGCCCTGGCTTCCTAACGGAAGTAGTCCGCCCTCAAAGGGCTTGAGACAAGGGGACCCTTTCTCAGCCCACTCTTATACAACTTCAGCCTTGACCCACTACTGCGAAATGTGAATGCCTAACTCACTGGGGTCCATGTGCCAGGCCAAGCCCCAGTCAAGATAATGGCATTTGCAGATGATTGCGTGGTGGGGGTGTCTAATAATCAAGATGCACGCGCGCTCGAAGCTCTCATCCAGGAGTATTCATGGGTAAGCAACGCAGCACTGAACGCTTCCAAAACCGAAATCATCCTCCTTGGCCGGTTTCAGAACTGCTGGACCTCAGTAATTAGTTTCCAACCTGGCCCATCTGCTCGCCCACGTCCTCGCCCTACTAATTCAAAACACACCGCCCCACTGGTGCTCCCCTTCGTGCCACGTCCTACCATAGGACCAGTACGCCATCTGGGCGTGTGGATGGAGGCAGGCGGATATGCGTCAGCAGTAATGGAGTGCCGTATTCTGGATAACGTGACGAAGCGAATTGCCTCTCTCAGAGCCCACCCTACTTCCCTTACTGGCAGGATTGTTTTAGCCAACTCCATGCTCCTCTCCAAAGTCTGGTTAGGAGCCCATGCCATCACCTTCTCCCCAAGCTTCTATAAATCCTTGTACGCCTTGCTGCAAGATTGGCTTTGGTTGGGCCGCCTTCCACCAGTGCAGTTAGAGGTCATGTTTGGCCCTCAACATCATGGTGGCATGGGCCTGCTTGACTTCAAAGCCCATGCCACCAAGATCCTGGGTACCTGGATTGCGGCCGTCACCACCCCTACACTCCCCTCCCAACACTGGTCCCGCGCAGCCCGCTCCAACTTCTCCCGCGCCTTGGGCCTCAACAATCCATTGAACCACCACTCCCTGATGAAATACTTCGCTTCACATACATCGGCCACAGGTCCTTACGGGACTAAAACCCACTATAAACGAATCCTCCTCTCCATGCGGAGCGCTGGAGTGGAGAATTCGTATTAGTGGACATAAAACCCAAGGAGGCCGCCCTCTCCTCAGTTCACACAAGAGGTACAGGGGCTACCCATCCATGATGGCGTGATCCCCATTCGACCCCAAGTCCTATCCAGGGTGGACTACCTGGACATGATGGACATCCCTTACTCCATTGAGACCCAAAAAATATCTGGAAATATGTACACCATCCTCTGTTGCAACCTCAAGTCCGCTCCCATGTGTGGCACTGCCTGAGGCGGGTGTATCGTACAGCTGAGCGCTCTAACGCTTTACACTCATCCTGTGTCGTGTGTGGCCAGTATGGAACGCTGTTCCACCGCATGGAGAAGTGCCCTACCTCTAAAGTGATATGGCGCGAAGTTCAACGTCTTCTGGGCCAGGATCAAACGCATCCCTTCAGTCTGTCAAGAGATATGTTCGCTCTATCAATGTCCTCCCCCTTCTGCCCTCCCTTCATGCTTTGGTGGTTGCAATCGCCATGTGGACCATCCACAAGATTGTCTTAGATGCCATCGCATGCTCCACCCCCCACCCTCCCAGAAGCTGTACACAGATTCTGGTCCCATTTGGTGGACCACTTTCAAGTGTGGATGTTTGGATACCTCCCACCGCGTCACCGACAGCTGGTCTCTTCCTGGTTCTCATCTGGTTCATCAAATCAGACCCCTTCCTCCACACGTGCTCAATTGTGGCTATGGCCCCTTTACACGTTCCCCCTCCTCCCTATAGTGGCGTTTCCGCTGGCAACAAAAGATAGCATTGCTTCTCTGGGGTGCCTCCCCTGGTGCTAAGTTTGTCTTTCCTGAGTCATATTTGGAAGTGTCCGTCCCATGGTCAGCCTTCCCTGCAATAAATTTAAATTTAAATTAAATTTAATTATAAGTTAGTCCATTGCTTTCTCTGTATACTTAGTAACTCCAGAGTTGATAGTACAGTCTGTTTTAATGGTAGAAATTCTATTCAAGGTTTTCTTAGATTATGCTATAATGATCTTAGTAAGATGGGTAGATAAATGTACATTTTTATTTAACCGAGGTAAGCTAACCAGGGGACAGATAATACCGAATATATGTGAAACTAAGAGAATAACTAAGAAATAAAAATTGGGCACCCCAGGGTACTTAATTACCCTGTTGCCAGCGGGACTGCCAGGTATGGGGGGTTGGTGCACTACTCCGAGGGGGTTATCCTGCTATGGAGCAGGTGTGAAGGAAAGGGTCTGTCTGGAGGAACCAGAGTGGGAACCACGATTCTATGAGCGCTTTTTGTCTTGGTCTCATATATCCATAGAGCCAGGCTTGGAAGTGCTCTAGTAAGTGGACATAGAATCTGTTAATAATCCCATGAATGGTTGGGACTGTGCCCTTGAACGCATCTAATGCAATTGTGTGTATTGTCCACATTTTAATGGGTATTATTAGGGAGCGGAGGGTAGATGGGATTGGTGACTCAATCTGGAGCGCGAAGATACTCTTTGATATTGAGAATTCCTTTTCGTTGTTAATCTTGAGCAGGCGTGCGACTTCCTGCCATATAGCTTTGGTTGGGGGCATGTTTCTAGGCGGTGATGTAGGGATCCCTCCCCTCCACATACTGCACATGTTTTGTGGAGGGAGTTGGAGCGGTCCGCCGTCCTATAGGTCCTTCTCAAACAGCGCCAGGAGTTTGCTCTTATCCTTGGTTGTAGGAGTGGGTGGTGTGTTATTTTCCACATTGCTTTCTGTGTGGTTAAATCATAGGGAATGTCCAGAATATCTAGATATTCTATCCTAGCTATGCTTGGGGTTGTTGCGAGCATATCCCTCTGGGGGTGGTTTTCTGGGTTTCTGAAATTAAATTGGGGGCTGGGTTGTCCCCTTCCCTGTATAGTACCCATGTTCTCTATGGTCCATCCCATACGGCGGATAGTTTATAGGATATGTTTGAAATGAGGGGAGGTTCGATGCGGACCCGTTGCAGTAGGGTGCTTGGCAAGGTATGAAAGTAGTCTGGGTGGACTATGTGGGTTGGTTAATTTGAGCGCCTGTGCAAAGTTAGTCCTTGCTGCTCTGGACCAATGTTGTTGCGGGAGGTCTGGAGCAAGGATTTCCTTTATCCAGGTTCCTAGAATGTGATTGACATGGCTCTCAAAATCTATTAGTCCCATGCCTTCGCTTGAGCGTGGGCCAAATAGTGTTTCCATCCGTATAGGAGGGTGAGAGCCAGGCCACAGCCAGCCCTGGATAAGCGCGCAAATTGAGGTTATAAAGGTATGTGAGAAGGCTATCGCATGGGCCTGGTACCACAGTATTGGGAGGATGAGCGAATTAGCAAATGTAACTTGTCCTGTTAGTCCTGGGGTTCTTCCCTTGAGGGAGGCGACGCGTTTAGATACCCGTTGTAACAGGTTACTTTCCATTGTCTCATTAGCATATCCCCTGATTCTAGCCAGATTCCAAGGTGTCAGACTGAGTGGTGGTGGGAGGTGTTGCAAAGGGTAATATAATTGGGTTTTTTCTTCGAGTGTTGGTGTGAGGTTCTGATGTTGTGGCCCAATTGTTTGTATATTTGCCTAAGAGGATGATTTCTGTCTTCCTTTTGTTGAGCGATGCATTGCTCACCTTGGAGTATTCCTCTAGAGGGTGTTCCAGCTGTCGGGCATCTTCATTGTTTGCTATACCTTCTACGCAGTCATCTGCAAAGGCCAGTATCTTGACTGTTGGTTGTGCTTATGCGGTTATCCCCATGAGACGTGAGTCAGTTACTTAGAGGAGCGAGTCAAAGCTGAAATTGTATAGCAGTGGGCTGAGGGGGATCCCTTGTTTGAGCCCTCTGTGTGGTTTGATATTGTTTGTTAGGAATCCAGGGCCGCATACAGCCATGGTTGCAGATTCTGTTAGGAGCATCACCCATTTTATGAATCTTGGTGGGAGTTTAAAGGCATGTAGACATTCTTTTAGGTATGGCCAGCTAACACGGTCATACGCCTTTTCCTGATCCAAGAAGACCAGGGCACCAGTTGCTTTGGATTGGCAAATATTTGCAACAGGGTGAATGTTGTTCCATATTGAGCGCCCTGGTATAAACCCAAACTGGTTGGGTGATAGGACGTCAGATGCAATTGCGCCTAATCTAGCTGCTAGAATTTTTGTTAAAAATTTTTGTGTCAGTGTTGGAGAGTGCAATTGGACGCCAGTTGGCCAGGTCCAATTTGTCACCCTTCTTATACAAGGTTATAACGTAGGATTCATGGCCTCTTGGTAATAGGCGTGTTTCCAACAAACTCTGGTTCATTGACGCCAATAGGAGGGGGGCAATTTGTTGAAAATATTTTTGTAAAATTCGTAGGGTATCCCATCAGGCCCTGGGCATTTCTTATGTGGTGCACCGCGAATTGTTTCCCAAAGCTCCTCCCGTGTGATAAGGGATAGTATATTGTAATTTGGTGATGTACTTTGTATCTTGGCGGTTTGAATAAATTCTTTAATTTTTTGTGGATCTGTTGGCATATCACAATATAATTTGGTGTAATAGCGGTGTACTTCCACCTTGACCTCCTTGGGTCAGTTGCTATGATGCCATTGGTCTTGCGGACCTGTGTGCATGTGGGCTGGTTTCTGCGGGAGTGGAATTGGCGGAAAAAGTATGTCAAACAGGTTTTGCCTTCCTTTATGAACTTACCTTTGTTCAATACTTTGATTCTGTGTTGGTGTTCAAAGATGAGATTGTTAAGTCGGTCTGAAATTTCTGCCCATTTGCGTCCCCAAATAGGGCTATAGCCAGATCTCAGAGTATTAATTTCCAAGTGGTCTAGTTCTGCCAAGGTACGCTTGATTGTGGCTGTGTCCGCGGTGTACTTGCGTGATGCAATATGTCAGGTTTTGTTGATTAAATATTTTTTGAAATTTTCCCATGTTCTGATGGGATCTGAAGTGAATGGGGCTGTGAATTCTGGGTTTGTAGCCTTGTTTTCAACCCAGTCAGATATCTCAGGCAATCTTATATTTTCTGGGTGAAGCTTTCTCCAAGGCGACACCTGTGTGTGGGATTGGGTTGGCGCTAACTGCACCATAACTAATCAGTGATCAGAAAAATTGATCTTTTTTGTTGTAAATTTAGAGATTCTTGAGTGGTGAGATTGTGGGATGAGGATGTGATCAATACGAATCATTGATATGAGCAGTCCCTCACATATGTTGGGTCTTGTTATATGGGGAAGGATTGGTGAATTGGGAGGAAGAGCATCCTGTAAGCCAAGAGATGCCTTCATTGTGCGATATTCAATGTGTCCAGGTGGGTATCTCCTGGGATTAGGCCATTGATCTGTATTGGGGTTATCCCAGCAGTTGAAATCGCCTAACATGATGATATCTGATGGGAGGGTGAAGGTAGAAATTTTTTAAAAAAATTTTCTCTCAGTTGCAGTGCACGGTGCGTAGATACATGCTAACGAAATTATTTCATCTTGGCATGTGATTGTTGCTACCAGGACTCGACTTTGCAAGTGTGATGATGATTTGTAATTTTAAATTTTTTGTTGTTTTGGACTATCATCCCACAGTGAGATGTCCATACTGATTGTGATGGTGTGACCCTGGTTAACCAGATTCTTCTTCCCTTGTAGGCAGTGGGTTTCTTGGATGGCCAAGATGTCTACAAGAGGTTTTCGCAGGAATGCCAGCTTTTGGCTTGGGATGTATGAGCCCTGGCTCCCGCGATATTTAACATCCCTATTGACACTGAGGTGCCCGTGGCACCTCAGGAGCGGTTGGGAGGACCCTCTGGTCCTATCCCACCGCAGCTTATTTTGGCCATGCTCCGCTTCTGTACTCCAACTCTTTCACTGCCATTGTTGGTTACCTTGATATGACCCAATGATTCAAGGGAATTGCAGTTTTTTGCATTTGCATCAACTTTTCCTGCACAGGCTTCATGTTGATATGATTTGGGTTGTTGATTAGATTTTATATTTTTGAGGTTCAACTTTGTTGCATTGCGCCGCATTTTCACCCAAATTGCGGTTGCATTGTTCCTCAGTATGTGCATGACTGATGACGCTTTGTGGTTCAGTCTGGTTACTGTGAAAATTTTCGACCTGAACATATTGTTCTGATTGGTTGGTTCAGTAAATATCTGAAATATCCTCCTGAATTTGTCCGTGGTTACTGGCGGGTTCTGCGTGTGCTGCCGCTTCAGCCACTGCTCTCTTGCAGGCCTTTTGTGCTGCTTTACGCTGTTTACTTATAACTGGGTCCACGATGGAGTATAGTCCATCTTCACCCAGCGGAATGGGTGGTGGCCATCAGTCATTTTGGTGAAGTTTTCATTATCTTCATCCATAGCTTCTTCACAAAAGTCATTTTCCATTAAGCCCTCTTTTACAGGGCATGAATGTTCCTTGTGGCCCAGTGAGCCACAGTGGTTGCAAATGGGTGGTGTGCATTCTGTGTAACTTGGAATGCAGCTGACTGGCCCCCATCTGCAAAGTGAAATTCTGCTGCGCGGGGAATTCTGGATAAATCCTCTTCTACTTCTGGGAAGGGGTTGATTACAGCGATATCTTTGCCCGTGCACAGGTTGGGCATTAAGCAAAATTGCTGTAATTCAAGTTGTTGGATTTTTCCGTAGGCCACAAGACCTTTGCGGAGCTCCTCCTCAATTACCTTATGAGGAAGGTTGGTGGGGAGCGAGTCAAAGGAGATGAACAAAGTTTTTGCTTTGTTCCATCTGGTGCGCACGATGCGCACAGTTTTTGCCCTCAGGGAGGGCAATTTCCACGCAGATTTTTGCTGTGGCATCAGCTTCATCGGCTGTTTCAAAACCAATATCGATCTAGCCACATCCCAGGTTGTTGGTGGCTACATACACCACGTGAGGGAAAAACGAGGGCTGTGCCTCATATGTTTTCTCCCACAGGGTTGGTGACTCATCCCCAAGGAAGAGTCTGATCCCGCGTTCCACCTTTGACAAAGGTTGGTTGAATTGAATGTACATGTATTGCGCGTGCTTTACAGTAAATACCATAAACCCAGATGGTGTCTGAGTTTGCGATTTCTTTGAAGATTGGGTTCCTGGTCCCCCTCCAGGGCGTTTCTTGCCCTTAGTTGCACCGTTAAGTGCACCGCTTGCCACGACGCTCACCCATGTTGTATTTTTGTTATTAAAGTCGCCCATCATCCTGTGTGTGATTATCCAAATTTGCTGTTTGAATTGAATTGTAGTAACTAAAGTGATTGTTACAAGAAAAAAAACGTACTAGATAAATGTACATTTTAATAGGAAAATCTACTAACATTTGGCAGCCATTTGGCATATATGTTATTTGTGATGGGAACCCCTTATGTGTTCAAGATGGCACAAGGTCCAATTTTAAAATTTTTTAATATATAATTTATTAGACTATATTAATGCTGTTTTACTCTAAAGTAATTTAGGGTTTCAAACAAACTATAAAGTATTCATTTACAGACTATACCCTTTTGCAGGTGGTTTAATACTAGGATTCATCGTATGCTTTTTGGGTCCATAATTGCTTTTGTGGAAATTCAGACCATTCATCCTGATCCAAGTATCTTCAAAATATTATTCAGTATTTCTTATAATAAGACTATGAGTAGGCTTCTCATGTGGTCATTGTTTATACCATTTTTATAGTTTATTTAAAAGTGACACAATTTATAGAAGTATTCTCTATTGTGCATTATATTATTTGTGGGTGTATTAGAGTATTGGTAAGCACCTGTAGTGAGTACCCCCTATATGATACCTACTTTATTGTTTGCTCTGATAGTACTGATACCTTTAATACCCTACAGAAAAGTATTAAAAAATGCTCAAGATTTTGTTTCATAGGGAGGTATAGTTAAAAACTAAAACCTGGAAAACAGAACTTTTTAATGTAAAACTTAAGTAAAGTTACTTATTGAAGTATAGAAGACGTAAATGTGGAGTTTAGAATACTATTTTATTTATTGCAAGGAAGGCTGACTAGGGGATGAACACTTCCAAATGTCAACCTGAAAGAAAAGAAACTTAGTAACAGGGAAGGCACCCCAGAGAAGCGATGCTATCTCTTGTTGTCAGCGGGAACGCCACTATGGGGAGGGGGAGGGAACGTGTAAAGGGGCCATAGCCACAATTGAACACGTGTGGAGGAAAGGGTCCAATTTGATGAATTAAACTGGGAACCAGGAGGAGACCAGTGTCAGCGATGCAGTGGGAATTACCCAAACATTCACGCCTGAAAGTGGTCCACCAAATGAGACTGGAATCTGTGGACAGCTTCTGGGAGGGTGGGGGTGGAGCCTGTGATGGCATCTAAGACAATCGTGTGGATAGTCCACATGGCGATTGCAACCACCAGAGCATGGAGTGAGGGTGGAAGGGAGGATACCATCGATATAGCAAACATATCTCTTGACAGACTGAAGTGATGTGTTTGATCCTGGTCAAAGGTGTTGAACTTCGCGCCATATCACTTTAGAGGTAGGGCACTTCTCCAGGCGGCGGAACAGCGTTCCATACTGGCCACACACGATGCAGGATGAGTGTAAAGCGTTAGAGCGCTCAGCCATATGGTACACCCACCTCATGCAGCGCCACACATGGAGCGTATTTGAGGCTGCAACAGAGGGTGGTGTGCGTATTTCCAAATAGACTTCTGGGTCTCAATGGAATAAGAGATGTCCATCATGTCCAGGTAGTCCACCCTGGATAGGACATGGGGCCGTGTGGGGATCAAGCCATCTTAAATGGGTAGCCCCTGTACCTCCCGTGTGAACTGAGGAGAGGGGCGGCCTCTCTGTGCTGTGTGTCCACTAATACGAATTCTCCACTCAGTGCTCCGCATGGAGAGGAGGATTCAATTGTAGTGAATTTTAGTACTGTGAGGACTTGTGGCCGATGGGTGGGAAGCTAGATATTTAGTCAAGGAGTGAGGGTTCAATGGATTGCTAAGGCCCAGGGCGCGGGTGAAGTTGGAGTGGTCCGCGTGGGACCAGTGTTGGGAGGGGAGTGTAGGGGCGGTGACGGCTACAATCCAGGTGCCCAGGATCTTGGCAGCATGGGCTTTAAAGTCAAGCAGGCCCATGCCACCATGACGACGAGGGACAAACATGACCTCAAGCCGCACTGGAGGTGGGAGGCTTGACCAAAGCCACCCTTGCAGTAGGGCATACTTAGATTTGAAAAAACCTGAGGAGAAGACGATGGCGTGGGCTCTGAACTAGACTTTGGAGAAGAGCATAGAGTTGGCTAAAACAACCCTGCCAGTAAGGGAAGTAGGGTGGGCTCTGAGGGAGGCGATGCGCTTCATCACGTTGTCTGAAGATGACTTTCCATTACTGCTGAGGCATACCCGCCTGCCTCCACCCACAAGCCCAGATGGCGGACAGGCCCTATGGTGGGCGTGGTATGAAGAGGAGCACAAGTGAGGCGGTGTGGGGTGATCAGGGAAGGCGAGCACATGTGCGAGCAGATGAGCCAGGCTGGGCACTGTTCGCTGGGGCCCAGCGGGTCTGATACTGAACAAGGCGGATGAAATCAGTTTTGGAAGCGTTCAGTGCAGCATTACTTACCCGGGAATATTCCTGGATGAGAGCTCCAAGCGCGCATGTGTCTTTATAAATTGGACACCCTGACCACACAGTCATCTGCAAACGCCATCATCTTGACTGGGGCTTGGCCTGTTACATGGACCCCAGTGAGGTGGGCATTCATGTTTCGAAGTAGTGGGTCAAGGCTGAAGTTGTATAAGAGTGGGCTAAGGGGTCTCCTTGGCATAAGCCCCTTTGAGGGCGGAAGACTTCCGTTATGAAGCCAGGGCCATGCACTGCCATTGTTGCAGATTCCGTGAGCAGCATTACCTAGTTGATGAAGCGAGGGGGCAAGCGGAATTGATGGAGGCAGGCCCTGAGGTATTCCCAGTTTACTCTATCATAGGCCTTCTGTTGGTCCAAAAATACAAGTGCCCCAGAGGCTGTGGACTGGCATGCATTAGCCACAGAGTGCACGTTGTCCCAAATCGACCTTCTAGGTATGAAACTGAATCTTTCTGGGGAGATGATGGCAGATGCTAGAATCCCTAAACGGTTAGCCATGATTTTAGTTAAAATTTTTGTATCCGTGTTAGTTAAAGAAATGGGGCACCAGTTGCCTAGGTCTAGCTTATCCCCTTTCTTGAAGAGTGTACTGGTGAAGGTCTCTTGGCCTCCTGGTAGAAGGCGCGTATTCTTAATGCTCTGGTTAAGGTAGGCAAGCAGCAGTGGGGATATATATTTGAAGTACTTTTTATAGAATTCATATGGAATACCATCTGGGCCTAGGCATTTCTGAATAGGTGCACCGCAGATGGCAGACCAGAGTTCATTCAGAGTAATCTTTTTCATTAATTCTGGGTATTGGGAAATGGTGCAGATGTGAGTGCTGTTAAGAATTTCGCCACTTTGGCTAGCTGAATTGGATCAGATTGGTATAACTCAGAGTAATACTTTTGTATTTTGATTGCCACTTTGGCTGGCGTATCTGCGACGGAATCATCCGATCTCCACACCTGTGTGCAGGCCATGCTCTGGCGTAGTGCGAAGAATTTTTCTAAAAAAACATGTGGTGCATGTGTCACCCTCTGTAATGTGTTTGACCCTGTACTGAACACAAACTCGAGGTTTGTGTTGCCTTTCAAGCGCGTTGAGGTGGGCAGCTGCTTATGCCCACTTCTGGCCCCAAGCAGGGCTGTAGCCTGTGGCTGGGATGTTGGATTCCAGGTGTGCCAACTCTGCCAGAGCGCGTGAGATGAGGGTTGATGTAGCTCGTGAGCGTCAGGAGGAGAGGTGGCGAGTGTGGCAGATGGTATCCTCTTTGAAGGCTGACCATGTGGAGATTGGGTCCGCGCAAAAAAGTGTAATAAACTCTTTTGCTGAAGTTGCTGATTCCACCCAAGTGGAATATCCTGGCGACGCAAGTTTGGGTTGGCAGAGTTTGCACCAATGCGGGGCCTTAGCCACTGTGACAGGTAAGTGGTAGGTTATCGAGACCAGTTGGTGGTCAGAAAATTCGATTTTGTTGTTTTGAAGTGGGAAATGTGAGATCATAATTTCGCTGGTGTGAGGATAAGGTCGATGCGGGACATGGACCTTATTTGGCCATTGTGGACGTGGGGGCACGTCATGTTTTCAAGCAGTGGGGCTTGCCATGGCAGCGCGTCTAATAACCCAAGGGTGGCCTTTAGAACGCGAAGTTCTACATGACCCTGGGGCATGGGATGAGGAAGGCCAACGGTCTGTGGGTGAATCTAGCCAACAGTTCATGTCGCCAACTATGAAAGGGTCAGGGGGTAACAGAAGGGATTTGACTGATGAGAAAAATTCCTGACGCTCTCATGCACAGGTCGGGGCTAAATGTTGACAATTGCGTGTGCCACTTCAGCCCACGAGAATGTAACAACAAGGACTCAGCCATTGAGGAATGATTATGATGATAAAAATTTAAAATTTTTTTTCTGAACTAGCACCCCACAGTGCTCTGACCAGAAGGATAGGGAAGGGAGGAACATAATTTTCCAAGCATCCTCAGAACCTTGCAGACAGTGGGACTCCTGGATGGCCAGGATGTCCACGGGTACATTTTTTGTAAAAAACTCAGTTTCCTAGCCCGGGATGGTGATGCCTTGAGTCCAGCGATATTCAACGTCCCTAAAGTGAAGGCTTCCCCTTCACACCTTAGGTGCGAGGGGGTGGGCACCTAGGCCCACTAGCCTCCTCTTGATCCCCGCGGACCTTCATGGCAGCGCAGGTGTTTGCAGCAACGCTATCAGTAGTTTTGTTAATTTTAGCAGAGAGGTTCACGTTGGCTTTTGACTTCGCTTTTTGTTTCCCCAGTGTTGAACAAATTTTTTGCAGTGCGGATGAGTTAGTTGCACCAACGTTTGGGTCAAAAAATTTTCAGGTAGGTTAGAAACCAAGTCAGTTTCAATCAGGGCTTGGTTGCAAAGGTTGGGTGAGATTGAGTAACCCATCAGATCCTAAGATTGGGTGGCCCAATTGGCATGGGCTTCCCAATCTGATTGTTTGAGGATTCCCAAGTTGCTTCCGCCGTGAAGGTTTCAATATCCTCCTGGTGTTGGGAATGTGGGATACCAGAGGCGACTTTAGCCACTTCCTTGGCCGCAGCCCTGCGGGCCTGTTTGGCCTTCTTTTGCTCTTGAGGGGATCTAAGCTTTACTAGTAGGTAGCAGCCTTGTGCTCCCCGCGGGAAAGCCTCTTTGGTGCTGGTGATTGGTTCATAGTTCGCCTCTCCACTGGCCATGGCCGCTGAGGGGTGCTCTTGGAATGTGATGCCCTCCTTGGTGGGGCATGCATGTGCCTTATGGCCAAACGTGTCACAGTGGGTGCAGATGGGGGGTGCGCTGTCTATGGTTACCCAGAAAGGGTGGGTGGTATGCCCTTTATATTAATATAAGTGGAGTGTGGGATCTGGGTTAGGTCCTTCGCAATCTTCTCAGTTGGAGTCAGAACTGCAATGGCTTTGGTGGTGCACAGGTGTGGCATCAGCATAAAGCGTTGCATCTCAAAGGATTGTTTTTGCCATATATGGTAAGACCATCTTTCAGGTGCTGCTCCAGAATGGCACGCTTGACTGTAGTGGGCAAAAAGTCGATCGTGAGGAAATCTGGCTGAATTTGTCCATCTGGTGCACTTGGTTTCGATGACCCATTGCCCTTTGGGGAGGTCAATCACTATGTGCACCACAGCAGCTTTGTCTGCTGCCTCCTTGTTTTTGAAACTGAGGTCCAACCAACCACGTGACATGGAGTGAGGTGTGATTTACACTGCAGTCAGGAAAAAAGTGTGCACATCCCCACAGAAATTTTTCCCATAAAGCTGTTTGTTAGATATCCAGAAACACCTGGACTCCATATTCCACTGACAAGAGTGGTTGAGAGTGCGGCATGTTGATGTACTGGTTACATCACGCCTGCCAAGCGAGGATTTCTGGGGAAATAGTGACCTCCAGTTTTTTTATTTTTTTTCTATTCCACCGGTTTATCTGGGGCGTTTCCAAACGTTGGAGGTCGCGGGCCTACCACCTGTGCCTTTTACCTTACTTTCCCAACTGCTCCCTAACATGGGCGCAGACTAACAACCTCTGTGAGATTATCAAACTAGATTCAGACTTGAGTTGAATAAGTTGCAAAAGTGATTGCAACGAGAGAGAAAAGTTTTTAACCAGAGTTTAGAATACTAAATAATATTAAAATAGATTTTATATGTTATACATAACAATTATACCTTATTTTTTAGAATAGGTTAAATTAAGAAATTATGAGAGACATTCTATCTTTATATTAGGACAATTACCAATATCATAGGAATAGAAACATCACATAACAGAAGCTATGGAGTACTTCATGTTGCTACTATCCAAGCAGTAGTCATGAAATTGATATTATATAAGGCCCTAATATTCACATATTGTCATGGCAATTTACCAGATTATTGCCATTTGAGGGTATCTAGTCATATTGTTGCTATCAAAAATTGCTAACGCAAAGAAATTATGTCTGATAGTTCCTGGTGTCAATACCAAGTAGCTAAATAGATTTTCAAAATACCATAATATTAGGCATAATCAGCTAATTTCAAACAGACGTGCCCTTCAGGAAAATTTTCAGATAAGCCTACTCAAGTAGTTTAGAAAAAATCTCATCACTTTACTTTGCAGATAAATCGACCATTAGTGATAAATATGTCAATAATATGAATTCTCTTGGGTTGGACTAAAGGACACTATTCCCCAAGAGGGAATACCAATTAGCCAATGCAATGGAATTAAGCATGTGAGGCAACAACTCCAGTGGATACCATACATGGTTACAAATTGAGCTTTGCCCTCAAAAAGAGTACAAATTAGGAATTGGCAAAAGATCCACTTAGATAACACAAAAATATCATCCAATAAAAATATAGAGAAAAATTTTCACTTATAAAATTTGCGCTACAAAGACATTTATGAACTTGGAAGCAGTATCCAATGAATATCCTCAATCTAGATAGCCCCTCTCTATTAATACAAAGTTAATATTTTTTTGGGGATATATAGGCTGATGTAACAAATAAATCTCCAAAGCTAATTTCTAATATAGTAATGTCAATCAGATGTATATCTGCTTTTTTGGTGATTTTTTAATAAGTCCCTTTTGCCTCTTACCATATGATGGAAACGCTAGTTGTCAGGACCTAAAAAAGACTTGGCCACTCATAAAATAAGTAAAATATTTTCATGTCTTAGACTATTGCAAGTATTGACTGTCAGGAATCTTGGGAACAGCACCATTGAGCCTCAATTAATAACAAAGCCTTACAGGCTGACGCTCACTACAGGGGGCACAGCCATCACTTAACAATACTTGTTTCTAATGGATAGATTTAAGTAAGATACTCTAATGATAGTGTACCCACTGGGTGCATAATGAAAACATTGATTATAGTGACCAACTAGAAGTTTACCTTTGGTCATATTTGAAAAGTACAAGTAAATCCAATGGATACACCAGAACCTTGATTCTAACCTGGGGTTCCAATGAAGTAGTCATAGACTTCTCTTCAAGGAATTATAAATCCAAAAAAAGAGCCAGCTTAAAGGGTATCAATCATGGACAGAAATTTAGATAAATCTAT
>JAKSZP010016622.1:0-25080 GCA_022478985.1 Massospora cicadina | reverse complement strand
CCCTTGTAGCTAGCTTCGGCGAGTGGAAGGGAAGCTTTAAAGGCGACCGAAGGTTTAGGGGTAAGGGCTACGGACTCGAGTCCCTTTGCCAACGATGCCAGAGTAGGCCTGGTAGAACGATTAGCTTGATTATTTTCTGCAAGCGATCCAAAGGAGATGGAACCCTTGGACGAAGGTCTGGTTAAACCTACTTTAGAGGGCGCCGCACGGTTACCTAAAATCTGGTCAGCGTTTAGCTTTGCTCAAGGACTTACTTGAGAGATCGTGGGGTGACGCTTTGGACTCTAAAAACATTCATCAGTACATTATAGTGCCAAGGACCATAACTGGCTAAACGCAAAAAATTGAACCCGCCCTTTACCCACCCGTTTAAACTCCCTCAAGACCCGAACCCACCATTCCAGAAATTTGGTTTACCTCAAGTGCTTCGTTAAACTGGGCAGAGTTTTCGGTTGGAAGCCGTGCCAAGCTGTCGCCACCCCCAAGTAAATACTAAACCGTCCTTACTGTTCGCCTTCTTCTCTTGCTTTGCCGCGGCGCGCCTTTTCGAAGCCAGGTTCTCTACTCGATTAACCGACGCGCCCACAAAATGCGCTTAACTAAGCAAGTAGTCCACCGACGGCGCCACGTCGAAATAGTAGTACCATAGGGTTTCCTCGACCTTATCGAGCGGGATACCGCAATCGGCCCCCAAAGTGGCGTAGACCTCCCGTACCGCCGAACGCATCTGCGCTAGGCACCCCGGTCAATATAATTGCGCAATTAGGGGTGAATACCAGCCTGCTCGGGCGTCATCTCTGGAGCGCCGGCTTCATCCTCATAGCACTCATCCTCTTGTAAAACGGCTAATAACGGGTTGACGGTGGGTAGACTCTGAAAAATGGGCGAAGGAAATGGATACAAAAATCACCCGTTGGGTTTGTTTGACCCGTAAACGGATCAAACAGCACTCGGGAAAGTTATGGGATGAACAAATATGGGTTAAGCAAATTAAATGAAGCGGATCTCGACCCATCCAAACTGAAAACAAACCCGGAAAAAACTCAGGTAAAAGATCTCATCAATTATTAAAACGGTAAGGAAGGATTAACCTAAACACGCAGCCCAGTTAACTCCAACAAAAGTTATGGCCTTTCAACTAGATCAACTAAAAAACGCGCCTACATTCCAACCCCCAAAAATCTAAATACGCTAGCTACCTTTAATATCCAGGTTACGGATATCACGGTGACGGGACATCGTATCGGTTAGCAAAATAAGAGGATAGGGTGATGGGTCCAAACCCTTTTAATCTATCTCAGCATAGCCTTCGGCTTTACTAGAATGTACTATTCCCGTTAACCTTCGATGATCGAATATCGTTAGTAGCCAATCATTGAATCGTCCATTCTAACCGAAACACCCCGTCGCTCCGAAATGGGATGCCACCCTTACCTCAGTTGCCCAGACCTGGTAATTAATTCCACATCTGAAACCTCTTTTGTCAAACAAATCAATCGAGATCTGCTTTATCTAAAGAGATTTGAGTTATAAAAAAATGAAAAATTTAAAGCCTTGCCTTTCATAAAAAAAGTAAAAAATTAAAAAATAGAAATAAAAATCAAATAAAAAGTCGCACTAAAGAGTAAAAAAAATCTTTGCCAAATATTTTAAAAATTATTTATGTATATCTGCAAGGAAAGCAAGGCATGCACACTTACATACAATATGTATGCAGTATATAAATATATTCACAATGTATAATTTGTAATCTATATATATAAAGGAGAAATACCACTGAGTGACTGACTGGTTGACTCATCACAAAATCTTTACAAAAAATATCAACCTAGAAACTTGAAATTTGGCATGTAGGTTCCTTATGTGATGTAGGTATCCACTAAGAGGATTTTTTTATTTCATAGTGAAATAAAAAGTTTTATATATAATAAGTGAAAATCTTGTATGTTTTTGATAAAGTCGGTATAATGCTACAGCTGAGCAGTTAGATATTTGGTTGCTTTGATAGTTTAAATGGTTTTGCCAAGTGGTTGGTGGTCATTTGGCTGATTATCAAGTTAATCATTTTAGTAAGTTTTAAGTGATTGGCTGATTTGATAGTTTAGATAGTTTTATCAAAGCAGTTAGTGGTTTTGGGCTGATTCTTTAGGTTAAAATGGGTTTGGGCAAACGGTTAGTCATAATTTAAATTTTGGGAAGGGTAATAGGGTAGTTTATTTTTATTCCCACCTTGCTATTATGTTCCAAAGCCATGTGCCACCCCATACCAATACCAAAGTGACCACCAGCCTGCAATGATGGCGGTGGTCACACCCAAATATAGCCTACTCTGCAAGGTGGTCACAAAATCTGCCACCTTATTGGCTAATGGTGTGCCCCCTCCCACCCTCCCATCTTTCCACCTGACTTCCCTGCCATCACCAAGTGTAAAATCCTCACACTTTACAATAAAGTGACTATTGTGACCTGCACCATTGCTATAGCAGCAAAATTCAACTCAAAATCAAAGTTAATGCACTATAAGTCTCACCATTTTTGCCTCCCTCCCTAATGTCTACATCCAAGCAGAACACATCCTTTTCCAAATTTTTCAAATTTGATGTTAGTTGCCATACTGATCCCTATCAACCCATCATACAATGAATTAAACCCTATCACAGCAAAGCCCTCACTCCACTGCTATCTGCTATAACTCACATATTCTGCAAGATCTCAGTCACTGAGGAGGCACTCAACCCACCTCCTCATCTGCCATGGTTAGATAGGTACTTTGCCAATCCCACCTGGTTATAAGCTTTTGATATAAGATTTCCATTTTTTGCCTTACCATCCTCAATTACATCATCTCTGGTCATGCACTCTTGAATAAAAATTAGTAGTGTATTTTTCAAGAAAATATATTAGATTTTAATGATAATTATATATAAAAGCAAATTAATATGACATTCTAATGTAATCATATATCATTTTGGCTGAGCTTTTGGAATTATTTAATTTATTTGATAGGTTCATAGGTTTAGGTAAGCAGTTGGCAGTTTTAGTTTCTGTTCTATAAGTTCAATAATTGGCTTTAGCTAAGTGGCTTATGGTTTATTTAAAGTGATATCTTTGATTAGGTTTGGCTGAGTGGTTGATAAATTTGTTTGAGGCATGCCAACCAGGGGATGGACAGTACTGAACCAGAAATACCAACAAAACAGGCCAGAAATATATGGGTTGGGACCATCTAGTACTAAAAAAACAGGCCAGAAATATGAATTGACTGCTTTAAATGAGCAGCAAAACATACAAAAAATGAAAGATTAACCTACCAGGTGGCACAGCGGTGAGCCACTTATCCCACCATAGCGGAGGGGAAGGGGGGATCTGGCAGATTATTGCTTTTAGTTCTGATTTCAGATTCATCATTGAAGTGGTGGATCAATGGTGAGAGCAAGGGGGTTGGGGCATCTGTGGGATGAGGATCAAGGTGGAGTAGATAGGCGTTGAGATCAACAATTTGGGCTTGGATCAAAGCCTCTACAAGTTCAGCATACTGGTGTTCTGCTTGGATGCAGGCGTTGGGAAGCTGAGTAAATTTTGAAATGTTGGTTCTTTTGATGCATGTGGATGGGGAAAAATCAGCCAATTCTGCAACATGCTTGACAGCAAAGATGGCAGCTTCTCTGAGTCAGGTGATTTCTTCTGCTGCAACAGCAAGGAAATTTAAAGGGAATTCAGTAAGATGCAGCCCTTCTTTAAATTCAGTGATAGAGGCTTCCACAGCTTCATGAAGATGACAACTTTCAGATGAAGCCACCGCAGCCTCAGTTAGCTGATGGTCACTCAGAAAAGGGGTGGCAGTGGGGTTGTGGATAATTTTTTTAGGTGGGATAGTGTAACAGATGAAAAAACCCCAGTTCGACCACCATATAATCAAACAATACTTTGGTGTGCTGACAGTCAACTGAACCAGCCTAAATGAGTAGGGAGAGGTTTGGGGCACTGACAGCGCCAAACATTCACCTAATATTGGTTGGTTATGTCAGATCCTCTGGGGAAATTGGTCTGAAATCAACCTACTCAAAAAACTCCTCAACAAGGAAAAAGACTAACAGGTAAGTGAGGTATGTGAACCCCAACACAACCTTTATTTTATTAAGGAATATAAAATGACCCGCTGACTAGAGCTCATCTAGGGAGCAACTGACAATGCTCCCCAGGAAAGGGACATGCTAGGATGAAAATTCTGAAGTGTACTTCAGAATGGGCAGGCAGGCCTTATAAAGGCAGCACTTCAGGGGCCTCACCTGAGTTATTAATTAAGCTCACACAAGCCTAATCTACAACTTGGGTGAGACATAACATAGCACCCAAAATGACCAAACCAAAAGTATTTTTTATAACTAATCAAAAAAAGTTTTAAAAGGGATCTAACTCAGATTCAGGAAATATGAATCCAAGTCAGAATGTAACAAACAAGACAAACTCATCCATTACAGAAAGGGGCATTGAAATATGAACTAAGATAAGGTTCTAAATTAATTGGTGAGTCTGGCGGTGGAAAATTTCACCATATTTGTCCACTTCATTCAATAAGTCCCAGGGATTTTGGTTAAGTAGGATTGATTTGGTGATACATAACTTGGGTTGGGTAGAATTTGGGGTGGGAAATTGGTTGGATTGAATTTGGGTCCAACCCCGCACCCAATTAGTTGAAATATGTGTAAATTGGCCAGCTTGGGTATGGGTTGCTAATTTCTTTTCTTCAGATTCAATGAGCGCTCAGCCTGTGGGGTGGGGGAAGCCAAAATCCCCATCTGAACGCTGTTAATGTGGCCTCGTGGGCAAAGTTGGCAGTTTTCACATGGTTTGAATTGTGATGACACACTTTCTTTATATAGTCCAATTTGTGGCATAGGGGTAAATTGTGCGACCATTGTCAGTACAAGCCTAAGAGAAATGATCAGGTGCAGATAGAATATAGGCATGCAGTGGGATGTGCTGGGCCATGTTTAGCTGGTGGAGAGTAATGGTGTCCATTGCCCAAGGTGTTGCTAGGCGCTCAGCACCACTTGGGACAGGAATTAAAGGATGGGGTTTGTGCTATAAGTGGACAGCCCTAACATCAACTCCTCATATAGAGTTTGAGGGGGAAAGTGGGAGGAAAGGTTTGTAAAGGTCACCACAAGTGTGGTATCATTGGGGAGATGAGTTCAGGTGATGGTAATGGGTTGTTTTTGTAAATTAATGGCGTTGCTGCTGCTGCAGCCACATCCTCTTCTGTGAAGAAGCCAATATAAAAATAGTTCTAATAAGGGCAAAAGTCAACAAACTCACTGGAGTGAAGATGTCTGTTGCCAGCTCAATAAATCGCTTTGCCAGCATATGGAAAGAGGCATCTATATTCAACTTAGTGGCAAAAGCAGATATTGAATTGAGGTAGGGTTAGGGTGGGGACAGGTTGGGTGGACTTGTGCAAGGTGCAGTGCTAAGTCCCTTGGAGGGACAAAGCAGCCAGTTGTATTAGGTGGACTGGATGAGTCCATCCGCAGATGTTTGCCTGTTGGGTGGTAAACGCTAGCAGGTGGAGCACCTCTGCCCCAGTGTGGGGCAGCAGGTGGTGGACCTTTGGACATAAATGGAAAACTGATGCAGTATAGGTATCTTTTTTTAGGATGCAGTATAGGTATCAGTGAAAAAAAATTGGTTACTATTTATCAAAGTTTGCTTAAAAGTGATGTCAAGTGGAAAGAAGTTTTTTTTGGCTGAGTGGCTGATAGATTGGTAAATTTAATTGTTTTGATTGATTTTGGCTGAATGCTTGATGTTTTAGGCAACTTGACTTTTTAAATTGGTTTAATTGAGCTGTTGGTGGTTTTTGGTTGCTTTGATGAGGTCAATAGTTTAAAGTCAGTGGGTGATGGTTTAATTAATCCAATAGTTTCATTTGGTCTAGCTGAATGAAACTTTTCTCTCTCGTTGCAAACACTTTTGCAAAAAATCTTAATTCAAGTCTAGGTAAAGTTAGATAATCTCATCTAGGAGATTAGTTGGTACCCAATGTTGGGGAGCAGTTGGGCGAGTAAAGTTAAGGGCACAGGTATAGTCCCCACATCACCAAATTTTATAAATGCCCTGGTGAGCCCGGTGGAATAGATAGAATTAATAGTAAAAAACTGGCGGTTAACATTTCCCCAGAATTCTGGCCTGGAAAGTGCGCTGCAATCAGTTCATCAATATGCTGCACTCCCAAACACTATCGTTGGTGGAACATGGGGTGCATGTTTTTCTGGATGTTCAGCAAACTGCACTTTGGGAGATGTTTTGTGGAGATGTACACACACACATTTCCCAAACGCGGTGTATGTCGCACCCCACTCCATGCCATGCGGTTGGCTGGATCTTGGCTTCAAAATTAAGGAAGTGGCGGATGAAGCCACAAAGGTGCAAGTAGTAGTGGACCTCCCAGATGGTCAACAGGTAATCAAAACAAAGTGCGCCCACTGGACTAAATTGAATCAAATTTACGCAACTTTTGACTTCCTACATACAATAATCAAGCACACCGTGCTAGAGCACCACCTGAAGGCTGTTGTCACTGTATATAGAGAAATACAATCCTTCAAAATGCAGCGATTTATGCTCATGCCAAACCTATGCAGGGCAAAGCAATTGCTGTTCTCACCCCATTTGTGGGGACAGCGGATGATTTGACCCAAATCCCACATACCACTTATGTCAAAATTAATGGGCAAAACACACATCTATTCAGGGTCACCATGGATAGTGTGCCTACTATCTGAACTTTCTGTCGCACTTTTGGCCACAAGGCCCATACCTGCCCCTCCAAGGAGGGTATTACTCAAACTGAAATTCTCTCAGATGAAATGTGTGGTGCAAACGCCCACTATGAACTGGCACTAGACACTGATGTAGCCTTCCCATGGGGAGCGCAAGGCAGCTACATTCTAGTAAAACCCATGTCCCCACAGGAGCGTAAGAAGGCCAAACAGGCCCACAAGGAGGCAGCTAAGGAGGTGGTCAAGACTGCATCCACAATCCTGCCAGCCCAGCTCCAGGAGAACATTGAGACATTCATGGTGGAAGAAGCTTGCAAATCCCTCAACTAATCAGATTGGGCCGCCCAAGATGATTGTGACACCCAGGCTGAAAACCCAATGGGTGAGTCAGTTTCACTAACCAATGCGCCCAAGCATCGATTGGGACTGAGTCGCTCACCAATAATCCTGCCAAAATTCCACTTCCAAGCAATGGTGCACCGCAACTGCACACAATGCCAAAAACTCATCCCACAGTGGGGAAAAAGCAGAAGTCAAAAGCCAATGTGAACCCCACTGCTAAACTTCCCACTCCAAACCATACTCTGTAGCACAGAATACCCATGCTGCCAAGCAGCGAAATGATGAAAAGAGAAGGTTGAAGGGCTCAGGTGCCCTTCCCCTTACACCTAAGGTGTGATGGGGGGAGCCTTTACTTTATGGACATTGAACATCGCTGGACCCAAGACCTCACCGTCCCAGGCTAGGAAACTGAGTTTTTTATAAAATAATCTATTTGTGGACATCATGGCCATTCAGGAAACCTACTTTCCGCGTGGTGCTGAGGAATCATGGAAAACCATGCTCCTCCCTTCCCTTTCCTTTTGGTCTACGCACTGTGGGGTGCTAGTTTGAGTGAACCATAGTTTTAAATTTACTTCATCAAAATCATACCTAAACGGCCACATCCTTGTAGTCACCTTTTTCATGAGATGATGAAGTGCACATTGTCATTAACATTTACACCCCAACCTGTGCATGAGAATGTCAGAAATTTTTCTTGGCAGTCAATTCCCTTCCACTACCCCCCAACCCATTTGTTGTTGGCGACATGAACTGCTGGATGAACCCATCCACAGACCGCTGGCCCTCATCACCTACACCCCCACAGGGGCACATCAAACTTTGCATTCTCAAAGCCACCCTAGGGTTGTTTGATACTTTGCCCTGTCATGCTCTGCTACTCACTAGCATGTTGTTCCCCCACGTACACAATGGCCAGCTAAGGTCCATGACCCACATTGACCTTATTCTCACACCGTTTTAATTTCAAACCCAAATTTCTTACTTCACCACAATTAAAATTGATTTCTCTGACCACAGGATGGTGTCAGTTTCCTTCCATTTGTCCAATCCAGTGGCCCAGGCGCCAAAATGGTGCAAACTCCACCCAGCCGAGATAGCATCGCCAAGATTTTTATTGTGGGTGGAATCTGTGACATCAGCTCTAGAGTTTGTCACACTGTTATATGCAGACCCAAGTTTACACCTGGTCAACCTTCAAGGTGAACACAATCTGCCAGGCTCGTCACCTCTCCTCCTGCCACTCACGGGCTACCTCAGCAGTCATTTTGTGCACGCTGGCAGAAGTGGACCACCTGGAGTCTAACTTCCCTGCTGCAGGCTACAGCCCAGCTTGGGGTCACAAGTGGGCGGAAGTGTCCAACCGCCTCAATGCACTGGTAAGACAACGAAAGCATTGGGTTTGTGTTCAGTATAAAGCAAAGCATACTACAGCGGGCGATATGTGCTCCACTTATTTTTTTTTCAAAAATCCTTTGCACTGCACCAGAGTTTGGCCTGCACACAGGTGCGAAGGCCAGACCACTCCGTCATGGATATGCCAGCTGAAGTGGCAATTAAAATACAAAATTATTACTCCAAATTGTAACAATCCTATCCAATTCTGCCAGCCAAAATGAAAAATTTTCTCAAAAGTGCACATATCCGCACCATTTCCTGATTCCTGGAGTTGATGAATTTAATTACTCAGGATGAACTCTGGTCCACCATTTGCGGTGCACCATATAGAAAATGCCCAGGCTCAAATGGCATCCCTTATGAGTTCTATAAGAAGTATTTCAAAGATTTTTCCTCCTTGCTGCTTGCCTCTTTAAACCAATGCCTTCTGGAAATGCGCCTCCTACCTGAAGTGCAAGAGGCCTTCACGATTACGTTGTACAAGAAAGGGGATAAGCTGGACTTGGCCAACTGGCGCCCCATTTCACTCACTAACACAGACACAAAATTTTTACTAAAATCATGGCTAACCATCTAGGGGTTATTGCCTCACTCTCATTTCCCCTGAACAATTTGGTTTCATCCCCAAAAGGTCGATTTGGGACAATATACATACTGTAGCCAACGTCTGTCAATCCATGGCTTCTGGAGCACTTGTGTTTTTAGACCAGCAGAAGGCCTATGATAGAGTCAACTGGGAATATCTCAGAGCTTGCCTTCACAAGTTCCGCCTTCCCCTTCGCTTCATTAATTGGGTGATGTTGCTAACGGAATCTGCCACAATGTCTGTGCGTGGCCCTGACTTCCTCACGGATGTAGTCTGCCCTCAAAGGGGCCTACTCCAAGGGAACCCTCTTAGCTAACTCTTGTATAACTTTAGCCTTGACCCACTTCTTTGAAATGTGAATGCCCGCCTTACTGGGGTCCATGTGCAAGGCCAAGCCCCTGTCAAGATGTTAACGTTTGCTGATGATTGTGTGGTTGGGGTGTCTAACAATCTTGATGCACGCGCGCTTGAATATACTATCCAGATTTACTCCAGGGTAAGTAATGCAGCACTTAACGCCTCCAAAACTGAAATTGTTCTCCTTGGTCAGCATCAAGCCCGCTAGGCCCCAGCGCCCCATTTCCTACCTGCCTCATTAACTAGCGCACGGGATCACTTGCCCTGCTCACCCCACTCCGCCCCTCTCATACTCCCCTTTGTGCCACGCCCCATCGTTGGCCCTGTCCGTCATTTGGGGGTGTGGCTGGAGGCAGGAGGTTATGCCTCAACAGTGATGGAAAACCATATCTTAAACAGCGTGATAAAATGCATAGCTTCCCTCTGAGCCCATCAGACCTCCCTTGCAGGAAGGGTAGTGCTTGCCAACTCTATGCTCCTCTCTAAAGTTTGGTTCAGGGCCCACGCCATCACTTTTTCCCCTTACTTCTTCAAGTCATTATACGCCCTTCTACAGGGGTGGCTTTGGTTAGGCTGCCCATCGCTGGTGCGCCTGGATGTCATGTTTGGCCCTCGCCATTGTGGTGGTATGGGCCTGCTCAACTTTGAGGCCCATGCTGCCAAAATCCTTGGCACCTGGATCGCTGCAGTCACTAACCCTGTGATCTCAGCCCAGCACTGGTCCCGCGCAGCCCGCTCCAACTTCTCCCACGCCCTCAGCCTCAGCAATCCTTCCCACCCCCGCTTTCTGTTAAAGTACCTTGCCTCACATCCTTCTGCTGCGGGCCCACATGGGACGTCGCCCCACTTCAAAAGGATCCTCCTCTCCATGCAGAGTGCTGAGTGGAGAATTTGCATCTGTGGGCACACCGCCCAGAGGGGGCATCCCTCTCCTCAGTTCACCCAGGAGGTACAAGGTCTTCCCATTATGAACGGAGTGATACCATGCAACCCCCTACCATGGCCATGGTGGACTACCTGGACATGGTGGACATCCCCTACCCCCTAGATACCCAGAATGCCATTTGGAAGTACGCCCACCACCCTCTTCTGCAGCTGCATATTTGTTACCATGTGTGGCGCTGCTTGAGATGGTTTTACCATACTGCCAAACGCTCTAACACTTTGCACTCATCTTGTGTTGTGTGTGGCCAGTATGAAATGCTGGTTCACCACTTGGAAGAGTGCCCTTCATCAAAAGTGATATGGCGTGAGGTACAACATCTGTTTCGCCAGGATCAGGCACATCCCTTCAGCCTGTCTAAGGACATGTTTGCTTAATCCATGGCTCCCCTCTTCCACCCTCCCTCCATGCCTTGGTTGTCACAATCACTATTTGGACTATAAATACAATTATATTAGATGCTATCTCAGGCTCCACTCTTACCCTCCAGGAAGCTTTATTTTGGTTCTAGTCGCACCTTGTGGACCACTTTCAAGTGTGGATGTTTGGGTACCTCCCACCCCGTCGCTGCCAGATGGTCTCATCCTGGTTCCCAGTTTGGCTCATAGTTTCAGACCCCTTTCTACATATGTGCTCTATAGTGGCACATGCCCCTGCACATGTAACCCCCTTCCTTCTCTTGGCGTTCCAGCTGACAACAGGAGATAGCGTCTGCTTCTCTGGGGTGCCCTCCTCTCGCTGAAGTTCATTTAGTTTTTAGTACCTTATTAGAAGTGTCCATCCCCTGGCCAGCCTTCCCCAAATAAAATTTAAAATTTGGTTTAGCTAAATGGTTAGTAGTATTATATTGATTTGATAAATAAAACTTCCTACTTATCAATGGCCATCTACCAATAAAAAACTAATTAATTAGTATCATCTGGTAGCTTTTCTTTCTCGTAACAATCACTTTAGTTACTACAATTTGATTCAAACAGCAAAAATTTGGATAATCACACACAGGAAAGATGGGCGACTTTAATAACAAAAATAATACAACATGGGCGAGCGTCGTGGCAAGCGGTGCGCTTAACGGTGCAACTAAGGGCAAGAAACGCCCTGGAGGGGGACCAGGAACCCAAGCCGTAAAAAATTGCAAACTCAGACACCGTCTGGGTTTATGGTATTTACTGTAAAGCACGCGCAATACATGTACATTCAATCCAACCAACCTTTGTCAAAGGTTGAACATGGGATCAGACTCTTCCTTGGGGGATGAGTCACCGACCCTGTGGGAGAAAACATGTGAGGCACAGCCCTCACTTTTCCCTCACATGATGTACGTAGCCACCAACAACATGGGCCGCGGCTGGATCAATATTGGTTTTGAAACAGCTGATGAAGCTGATGCCGCAGCAAAAATCTGCGTGGAAATTGCCCTCCCTAAGGGCAAAAAAATTGTGCGCACCTCGCACACCAGATGGAACAAAGCAAAAACTTTGTTCATCTCCTTTGATTCGCTCCCCACCAACCTTCCTCATAAGGTAATTGAGGAGGAGCTCCGCAAAGGTCTTGTGGCCTACAGAGAAATCCAACAACTTGAATTACAGCAATTTCGCTTAATGCCTGACCTGTGCACGGGCAAAGCTATCGCTGTAATCAACCCCTTCCCAGAAGTGGAAGAGGATTTATCCAGAATTCCCCATGCAGCAGAATTTCACTTCACAGATGGGGGCCAGTCAGCTGCATTCTGAGTTACACTGGAACGCGCACCACCCATTTGCAACCACTGTGGCTCACTGGGCCACAAGGAACATGCATGCCCTGTAAAAGAGGGCTTAATGGAAAATGATTTTTGTGAAGAAGCTATGGACGAAGATAATGAAAACTTCGCCAAAATGACTGATGGCCACCACCCATTCCGCTGGGGTGAAGATGGACTATACTCCATCGTGGACCCAGTTACAAGTAAACAGCGTAAAGCAGCACAAAAAGCCCACAAGAGAGCAGCAGCTGAAGCGGCGGCACATGCAGAATCCGCCATTAACCACGGACATTCATGGGAGGATATTTTGGATATTCACCGAACCAACCAATCAGAACAATATGCCCAGGTCAAAAATTTTCACAGTAACCAGACTGAGCCACAAAGCGTCATCAGTCATGCACATACTGAGGTACAATGTAACCGCAATTTGGGTGAAAATGCGGTGCACAATGCAACAAAGTTGAACCTCAAAAATATAAAATCCAATCAACAACCTGCATCAAATCAACATGAGACCTGTGCAGGAAAAGTTGACGCAAATGCAAAAAACTGCAATTCCCTTGAATCATTGGGTCAGATCAAGGGAACCAACAATGGAAGTGAAAGAGTTGGAGTACAGACGCGGAGCATGGCCAAAATGAGCCGCGGTGGGATAGGACCAGAGGGTCCTCCCAACTGCTCCTGAGGCTCCACGAGCACCTCAGTGTCAATAGTTACGTTAAATATCGCGGGAGCCAGAGCTCATACGTCCCAAGCCAAAAAGCTGGCATTCCTGCGAAAACCTCTTGTAGACATCTTGGCCATCCAAGAAACCCACTGCCTACAAGGGGAAGAAGAATCCTGGTCAACCAGGGTCACACCATCACAATCAGTATGGACGTCTCACTGTGGGGTGATAGTCCAAAACAACAAAAAATTTAAAATTACAAATTCATCATCACACTTGCACAGTCGAGTCCTGGTAGCAACAATCACATGCCAAAATGAAATAATTTCGTTAGCATGTATCTATGCACCGTGCACTGCAACTGAAAGAAAAATTTTTTTTGAAAAAATTTCTACCCTCACCCTCCCACCAGATTTCATCATGTTAGGCGATTTCAACTGCTGGGATAACCCCAATACAGGTCAATGGCCTAATCCCAGGGGATGCCCACCTGGACACATTGAATATCGCACAATGAAGGCATCTCTTGGCTTACAGGATGCTCTTTCCCCCAATTCACCAATCCTTCCCCATATGACAAGACCCAACATACATGAGGGACTGCTCATATCGATGAGTCATATTGACCACATCCTCATCCCACAATCCCACCACTCAAGAATCTCCAAATTTGCAACAAAAAAGATCAATTTTTCTGATTACCAATTAGTTATGGTGCAGTTAGTGCCAACCCAATCCCACACACAGGTGTCGCCTTGGAGAAAGCTTCACCCAGAAAATATAAGATTGCCTGAGATATCTGACTGGGTTGAAAACAAGGCTACAAACCCAGAATTCACAGCCCCATTCACTTCGGATCCCATCAGAACATGGGAAAATTTCAAAAAAGATTTAATCAACAAAACCTGACATATTGCATCACGCAAGTACACCGCGGATACAGCCACAATCAAGCGTACCTTGGCAGAACTAGACCACCTGGAAATAAATACTTCGAGATCTGGCTATAGCCCTAATTGGAGACGCAAATGGGCAGAAATTCCAGACTTACTTAACAATCTCATCTTTGAACACCAACACAGAATCAAAGTATCAAACAAAGGTAAGTTCATAAAGGAAGGCGAAACCTGGTTGACATACTTTTTCTGCCAATTCCACTCCTGCAGAAACCAGCCCATGTGCACACAGGTCCGCAAGACCAACGGCACCGTGGCAACTGACCCTGAGGAGGTCAAGGCGGAAGTACACCACTATTACAACAAATTATATCGTGATATGCCAACAGATCCACAAAAAATTAAAGAATTTATTCAAACTGCCAAGATACAAAGTACACCACAAAAGTACAATACTCTATCCCTTATCACATGAGAGGAGCTTTGGGAAACAATTCGCGGTGCACCACGTAGGAAATGCCCAGGGCCTGATGGGATACCCTACGAATTTTACAAAAAATATTTTCAACAAATCACCCCTCCTATTGGCGTCAATGAACCAGAGTTTGTTGGAAACACGCCTATTACCAGGAGGCCATGATTCCTACGTTATAACCTTGTATAAAAAGGGTGACAAGTTGGACCTGGCTAGCTGGCGCCCAATTGCACTCTCCAACACTGACACAAAAATTCTAGCAGCTAGATTAGGCGCAATTGCATCTGACATCCTATCACCCAACCAGTTTGGGTTTATACCAGGGCGTTCAATCTGGAACAACATACACCCTGTTGCAAACATTTGCCAATCCAAAGCAACTGGTGCCCTGGTCTTCTTGGATCAGGAAAAGGCGTATGACCGTGTTAGCTGGCCATACCTAAAAGAATGTCTACATGCCTTCAAACTCCCACCAAGATTCATAAAATGGGCGATGCTCCTAACAGAATCTGCAACCATGGCTGTATGCGGCCCTGGATTCCTAACAAACAATATCAAACCACACAGAGGGCTCAAACAAGGGGATACCCTCAGACCACTGCTATACAATTTCAGCTTTGACCTGCTCCTCCGAGTAACTGACTCATGTCTCATGGCGATAACTGCACAAGGACAACCAACAGTCAAGATACTGGCCTTTGCAGATGACTGCGTAGCAGGTATAGCAAACAATGAAGATGCATGACAGCTGGAACACACTCTAGAGGAATACTCCAAGGTGAGCAATGCATCTCTCAACAAAAGGAAGACAGAAATCATCCTCTTAGGCAAATACACAAACAATTGGGCCACAACATCAGAACCTCACACCAACACTCGAAGAAAAAACCCAATTATTTTACCCTTTGCAACACCTCCCACCACCACTCCTGTCCGACACCTTGGAATCTGGCTAGAATCAGGGGGATATGCTAATGAGACAATGGAAAGTAACCTGTTACAACGGGTATCCAAAAGCGTCGCCTCCTTCAAGGGAAGAACCCCAGGACTAGCAGGACGAGTTACAGTTGCTAACTCGCTCATCCTCCCAATACTGTGGTACCAGGCCCATGCGATAGCCTTCTCACCTACCTTTATAACCTCAATTTGCGCGCTTATCCAGGGCTGGCTGTGGCCTGGCTCTCACCCTCCTATACGGATGGAAACACTATTTGGCCCACGCTCAAGCGGAGGCATGGGACTAATAGATTTTGAGAGCCATGCCAATCACATACTAGGTACCTGGATAAAGGAAATCCTTGCTCCGGACCTCCTGCAACAACATTGGTCCAGAGCAGCAAGGACTAACTTTGCACAGGCGCTCAAATTAACCAACCCACATAGTCCACCCAGACTACTTTCATACCTTGCCAAGCACCCTACTGCAACGGGTCCGCATGTAACCTCATTTCATTTCAAACATATCCTCTGAACTATCCACCTTATGGGATGGACCATAGAGAACATGGGTACTATACAGGGAAGGGGACGACCCAGCCCCCAATTCAAATTAAGAAACCCAGAAAACCACCCCCAGAGGGATATGCTCGCAACAACCCCAAGCATAGCTAGGATAGAATACCTAGATATGCTGGACATTCCCTATGATTTAATCACACAGAAAGCAATGTGGAAAATGACACACCACCCACTCCTACAACCAAGGATAAGAGCAAACGCCTGGCGCTGTTTGAGAAGGACCTATAGGATGGAGGACTGCTCCAACTCCCTCCACAAAACATGTGCAGTATGTGGAGGGGAGGGATCCCTACATCACCGCTTAGAAACATGCCCCCCAACCAAAGCTATATGGCAGGAAGTCGCACGCCTGCTCAAGATTCAAAACGAACAGGAATTCTCAATATCAAAGAGTATCTTTGCGCTCCAGATTGAGTCACCAATCCCATCTACCCTCCGCTCCCTAATAATACCCATTGCAATGTGGACAATACACACAATTGCATTAGATGCGTTCAAGGGCATGGTCCCAACCATTCATGGGGTTATTAACAGACTCCATCTTCACTTACTAGAGCACTTCCAAGCTTGGCTCTATGGATATATGAGACCAAGACAAAAAGCGCTCATAGAATCATGGTTCCCACTCTGGTTCCTCCAAACAGACCCTTTCCTTCACACCTGCTCCATAGCAGGGGAAACCCCCTCAGAGTAGTGCACCAACCCCCCATACCTGGCAGTCCCGCTGGCAACAGGGGTAACTTGAGTACCCTGGGGTGCCCAATTTTTATATTTCTTAGTTATTCTCTTAGTTTCACATATATTCGGTAATGTCTGTCCCCTGGTCGGCTTACCTCAGTTAAATAAAAATTAGTATCATCTGGTAAATTTTAAGCCTACAAGCAGCGCTGGGTGAAATTCTCTGCTGACAAACCATAAGGCTAATAGTCTATATATAACTGTTATTGTGTATATTTATATGAGACATAATATCTCATAAGCAAATGAACCAAAAATCTCCAAACTTGGCACAAATACTCTATAGATTTTTGGAATAGTAATAAGCTATTTTGAAAAGTGATTTTCTAAAGTATGTATATGATTTTTTGGTCTTTTTTGTTTGTACCATATGCATACCTATATCATTTATCTGTTTGAGATAAAAACTTTGTTGAGTTGCTGTGTATATGCCCAAAAAAGTTTCTGAATTAGTACAACCATTTTTATAGTAGTAAAATAAAAAGTATATATGTAAAAAGTGAACCTTTTATATATTTTTAATGGTGATCAGTATATCATTACAGCTGAGCAGTTAGATATTCAGTTGATTTGATATCAAATAGTTTTTCCAAGTGGTCATTGGTTTTAGATTGATTAATAAGCTTGAAGGTTTTAGTAAGAAGTTAGTGATTGGTTGCTTTAATAAAGTTAGTTGTTTTTGGTAATAAGTTGGTGGTTTTTGGTTGTTTCAATAAGTTTAGTTTGGAACTACCAAGCATTTGGTGATTGGTTGATTTAGTAAGTTCAATGGTTTTAGCCAATTTTTTTAGTGGTTTATCTCTATAAAGATAGCTAAAACTGATATTGCAAGCGATATTTAAAGCTAAAGATAAAATGATGAGCCAATTTAGTTATCAAATTAGTTTAAAAAGTATCAAGTATCTGTGTTTAAACTGATTTTACTTTAGATAATAAGATGTTAAGTACTGCATTTTTTTGTAATTTTCAATTAAGTTCACTTTAAGTGCTTACATTTTAGGATATGTTAGCTTGATTATTAATCATAAAGACATTTTTTAAAATAACTACTTAATTTGATCTTTCTTACTATGACTTTAAAATACCTATTTGAGTTGTTTCCCCTAATTCAAAATATATGTGTCAAGTTACATTGAAATTGGGTCATTGTTTTGGGAGATGATATGTCACATATATACACATAATGATTTTAGATATTGAGATGTTTTGGGTAGCAGTTTGTTAGTATTTAATTGATCTACTAGGTCTAATACTAATTGGCTGAGTGGTTGGTGCTCCTTGGTCAATTTGATAGACTAACGGGTTTTGGGTAAGTGGATGGTAGTTTATTATTGATTCAATAATTAAGTTGGATTTTGCCAAGTGTTTTTGAGTTTTAGTTGATTTGATAAAGCTCAATTTTATTTGGCCAAGTAGTTGTTAAAATTTGGTTATTTCTTACATTCAATTGGTTTTAGCTGAGTGGTTGGTGATTATTTGCTGATTCATAGGTTCTTTGGCTTTGCCAAGTGGTTTGATGGTATTAGAGTAATTGATAAATTCAATTGGTTTTGGATAAGTAGTTGGTGGTTTTTGATTGATTTAATATTTAAATTAGATTTAGCCAAGTGTTAGTAAATTTTGGTTGATTTGATAAAGCTTAATTTTATTTTGCTAAAGAATTGGTGAAATTAGGTTGTTTCTTATGTTTAATTAGTTTTGGATGAGTGGTTGGTGGTTTTTGGTTGATTCAGTAGGTTCTTTGGCTTTTCCAAGTGGTTTGATGGTCTTAGAGAAATTTAATAGATTCAATTGTTTTTTTCTAAGTGGTTGGTAGTTTTTATTTGATTTAAAAGGTTCAACAGTATTGGTTAAGCGGTTGATGATTAATCAGTTTGATATGTTCAATGGTAATGAGTAAGCAGTTTTATGATATCTATAATATAAAATTCTAGGTTAATCAGTTCAAATCATCAGGTAACAAATAAACCTGAGCAACGCCAGGTAGCTCTGCTAGTATATATATACATCCATGATTACATATAGTTATAGATTATACTTACATAAAATCATGTGTACAATCATACATAGTGCGCACACCTTGCTTTTCTTGCAGTCATAAATGAATAAAAAATTTTTAAAGTAATTATAGGGCAAGGAATTTTTTACTTTTTAGTGCGACTTTTTTGTTTGATTTTTATTTTTTACTTTTTTTATTTTATCCTATTAAGAAAAACAAGTTTTAAAATCTATATTTAACCTTTTCTTATAACATCTACTTTTTTATCACCCTTTAATTAAACTATTTATACATTGCATAATTTTAATTATTAGGTTGATTTGAATTTTTATTGATAATATTGTATAATGAATTTTCTCATTTATATTTATAAAATAAAAAACAAAGTTTTCTTCAACCTATTTGGTATATAGTAATCAAAATAGTAAAGTTTTTGATTATTTAAATACAATTGTAATCTCTCTTTCCTTTGATCAATTTTTTTAAAAAGCCACAAATCTAAAAAAGTGTTTACTTTCAACTGCCTCTTGGCCATGCCAAAACCTAGCATATGTTGACTATATGGTCACCTGCTGCCCCACGTGGGGTGGTGGTGCCCCGCCTTCTAGCATTTATTGTCCACCAACAAAATGCCCCTGAGCTAGCCCAGCTGGCCCCACAAATAATTCAAATTGCTATGTCCCACTTCAGGACCTAGCCCACCACCTCAAATGCTCCCAGTTGGTGCTCAGAAGCCCTCTGTTGCTCCCTTGGAGCAACCTGTATTTTGGCCTTTGGGCCGAGTATGGGAACCTCTTCCCCTACATGAGCGTGCCATTATTGAGATGGCCATGGCAGTGTACAAACTCACGGGTTTTATAGATTTCAACCCCTCAAAAAGGTACTTTGATCTTGTCTTTTCATGTGAAGCCCATGCTATGGTGGCAGCACAGTTTTTTAATTCACAGAAACACACCAATGCCAACCATCTGAACTCACTTGCTGAATGAAGCCACACTGGTGGTCCAGTTTGCTGGCTTGCCTTCCTACCTCTCCCCCAAACGTCTTGACCACAAGCTTGCAGAGGGCTTAGTCACCTATGGCGCTGACCCTGTGCTGCAGTTCATGGTTCTAAATGACACCAATCATCTCGCTGGGCCTCACACTTTTTTGACAATTTCCCATTCTGTCACAACACATGCCTCACAATACCCCCCCCACCGTGATCAGATCTGCCACTAATCATCCCTTCTAGGAATGCATCAAAAGCAGCTGTGCCATTTGCCCCATGTGCTTTGATCTCAACAGCCCAAAGTGCAAGTTCCCAGCACTTTACGCTGAATCTGCTTTCACCACTCCTCCCTCTGGTGTAAGCCCTAACTCTGATTTTACTAATTTTTTTGCTTATCAATTGGTCCTCCCTCCCCCACCCACAACTACCATTGGTGCTGCTCCTACCACACCACCCAATCAAGTCTCAACCGCCTGTCCATTGCTGAGCAGATGATGGCTCATGCACTAGCAGAATTACCGTGGTCCACTTTGCACAGCTAATCAATAGCTGACACCCCATCACTCCTGTTGCTGGCCCAGCACTGGTCATGTCAAATCCTATTGAGTCTCTTTAATGAATTGATGATGTAGACTGCCCTACAGAATTAAGCTTGACTTTGAATGGCCAGAATTTTTTGCAAAACCCACCAATTTGACTCCCTGCCACTATTTCTATCATTACAAAAGCTTCCCAAATTATTAAATAATCAAAAGGCTGTCAATGCAGCCTTTGCCCCCACCAACTCCCTCCTCCACCAAGCCTTCCATACGGCAATTGAGCCACTTTCTGAGGATTTTCCTATACCCAACTTTCCTGTTGATTTCCCCAAGGACATCAAATTCAATATAGAAGAACTCACTTTCAAAGCTGTCTACATGTGAATTGATGCGAAAAGATCGTTGTCTTACAACCCAAGCTACCCTCAAACCCACCAACAAATTAAATCCTTCACATTTTTTTTCCTGATCTTATAACCTTTTCCCAATTATAACTCATCCATTATATCAAGGTGATACACACCACTTGTGATGGATAAGGGCTGGCCTGATCCGCACATTGATCTCATTGATAAAGTCTCAGATTTGCCTGAAAATTTGGAGGTCAAGCTCATAGGGTCAGGGCAATTGGAAAAGCAATTTAAATGGAAATCATAGGTAGTGATTTGGGGATTTGAGAATGAGGGCTGATCTGGCATATTGAATGACCATGTCTAGAATCCTCTGAGTTTTCATAATTTAAGATGTGAGGCTTTCATGAGCAATGATTTGAATGTCACTCAAAAGCCTAATTTAGTACTTTAATTATTTAGACAATCACAAATGCTTTAAAATGAGGAAACAGTAACTGAAAATACAGTTTTTGTTTTTTAGAAAAATCACAATAAAGTCTCAGTATTATTGCTTGCCTAACAATCAGTTTTAAAGTTTATTTTTTAAAACTATTTAAAACAAACAGAACAATGAGATAAACCAGTGAGCTAGGCTAAGCGTTAGCTTTGTTTCAGTTTTGTCATGGATCCTGACTCTGCTGCTTTCATGAAGCATCGCTGGAACCTTGATATGCAAATATGTTGCAAACTCTGGTAATGGCTGCAGGTTCAGGGGTGGTTCTCTGCTGAATTGTCAGTCATGTGGTCAGTGACATAGCTTTTACTTCACAACTCCTTTGTCACCTATTAGTGCAAACCTATGCATTATATAGAACAAAACTCAAATACCCTTCTCTTCATTTTATGGGGGCCCAGGAGGAAGTAGTGATCACTAACAGAGAAGAATGAAACCAGAATCTCTTTACTGTGGTTATGGTAGGGTTCTCATTGGCATTTTGCTACACAAGGTGTGACAATTATGAGGGGCAGCAACCCTGCAATCCATAGAAATCCAGGCAAAACCCAAATAGCTAATGGTTGGGCGGCGTTGTCCATGGAGGCGCTGGACAAACTTCATCAATTCATTGTGCATATCCACTTCCAGGCATGGCTGGCGCAGGCAACAGGGGGAATCCCTCTCACACTACAACTAACCCAGTTGGTCGATTAATTACCCCCAAAATTGGTGGGATGGTTGCAGGAACTTATTGAGGAACAAGGGAGTTTGCAAAGTTAATGGAGAAGTGTGTGAATTTGATTGACTAGGTGGCATGTCAGGATGAGGCAAAAGATGGCATGGTTGGCACTCTTAACAGTTAGCCAGGGTCATAGCTCAGTAGAAGAATATGAACGGGGTTTCTGTCCGCTGGTGAAGGCAGCTCAGGTCACAGGTTCCCAATCTTTGTCTATGTTCTGCCGGGGTTGCAGGCAGATTTGCTAGCAGCTTTGGCAGCAACAAAGTTCCAGGCCACGCTGGGGGAGGAAGTGGCATTAGAAGTACAAGTCAAGAAGCAATTGGCACTATCATGGGACTGACATGAGTGATCAATGTCACCAGGAAAGGGACAGTCCCCACTAGTAGCCGTTCTAGTCTTGGGACTGGCATCTAGCCCCAAGAAACTTTGGAAATGTACAAGGGGGAGGGCATCAAGGAAATGAAGATAAATTCATGTAAATCTGTGAGCCATAGGCAGGGAAAGGGGAATATGCCTTAATTTTCATCATCAGCCAATTCACAATTGAAAATCAATCAGGAATAAATCGCCTTATTCACTTTATCCTCATTTGTTTATTCCCATAGAGTTGCACATGGACATCAGAGCATAAGGGGCAATGGCCCTGGTAGATACTTGGACAGAGGAAAACTACAAAAGAGCTTGCGTTGGCAGAGCGCCTGAAGTTGCAGGTGCGGAGAGGACCATAGGTGGTATTTTCCAATGCATCATGGAGGGTGCCATCATGGCGAGTGAGCCCTTTGGTGAAGGTACAGATGGACCTGTTTGGGTTCTGGGAGCAGTTTTCTGCAATTAAAAACCTAGCACACCCAGTAGCGCTAGGGATGCGGTGGTGGCATCAGTTCAGACCCCAGATCATTGTGCCTTCCAGTACTGTAACCTTGAACCCAAGGATGGGTCCACTGATGAAATTGAGGCTGTTGGTGGGAAACAATGAGTTGGATAAGCATAGAACCCTGGGGGCCATGCAGTAAGAGGATTTACCAGCAGAATATCAATAATTTGTGGGGGGTCTTTGGACCAAAAAATGATTCGCTGTTCTCTCCCATGGGGGCCATTTGCATTCTCATTTTGGCTTAAAGAAAGGTCAGAACTCCCCATGGATGCTCAATCTATCCACTGAACAAACGGGACAAGGTCACATTGGAGGATCATGTGAATTCAATGTTGAACGGAGGATTGATTGAGAGATCAAAGTCTGCCATGGTGTCCCCAGTGTTGCTGGCGCCCAAGCCAAGTGGAGAGTTATGGCCATGCTCAGGCTATAAGAGATTAAATGCAGTCATGAAAACAGACCCTTACCCATTGCCTTTAATGGAAGATATCCTGCTAATTGTCGCGGGGTGCAACATCTTCATCAAGCTTGATCTGGTGGATGCGTTCAATCAGGTACCTGTGAGGCCAAAGCACCAAAAGGACACGGCGTTCAAATGCCACCTTGGAATGTTTCAACTGAGTTATGTAATTTGGGCTGCGCAATGCCCCAGCAGTGTTCCAACGCATTATCAACAATTTACTCAGTCAGATGATTGTCCAGTGGTGATATCGCTTATATGAATGACATCCTTGTGTTTTCACATTCCAAGGAGGCACATGTATGTGATGTGAGGGAGGTTCTGGAGGCGTTGGCTGAGGCAGGATTAAAAATGAAGTCTTTATATTTTGAGTTTAACCAAGATTTGGTTACTTTCCTGGGGAATGTTGTGTTTGGTAAAGGACTGGGGTTATGCTCAGATAAGATACAGGTGGTGCATGCATGGAGGGCACCAATGGATCAGACAAGCGTAAGCAGTTTTCTGGGGATGGTGAATTTCCTCCGGCGGTTCATCAGGAATCTATCAAAGTTGGCCTTACTCTTTACATAATTAACGCAAGATGTGCCATTTGTATGGGGGAAGAAGAGGAGCGAGCATTTAACCTGCTGAAAGAGTAGCTTATATTGGAACCAGTCTCACCCATCCTGATCTTGAAAAACCTTTCATGGTTGAGACGGATGCCTCAAATTATGAAGTGGGAGTAGTACCCTTAGAAGTGGGAGGATGGGTTGAAGCGCATGGTGTGTTATTTCAGCAGAAAAATAATTCCAACAGAAACAAACTATCCAATATATGACAAGGAGCTACTGGCAGTGGTCACGGTGCTGCAGGAGCGGCAGCACCACTTATTGTATGCCCATCATCCTTTTGTAGTTTGGACAGACCATTGGGCACTGTAGTATTACCAGGAGCCCAGGAAAATGAATCAGCGCCAAGCCTGGTGGCATGTGGAGCTGTTTCAGTATGATTTCTGAGTGGGGTACCGTCCAGAAGCTGGCAACACAATAGCATATTAGTTGAGCCAGGATGTGGGGATAGCATATGAGAAGGCTGAGTTGGAGGAGTATAACACAGCAACCATGTTCTGGTCAGACCAAATTGCTGTGATGGTGAGTGAGGAGGATGAACTGAGGAGAGGAAATCCGATGGAAGCAAAGAAGGTCAGCATTTAGTCATTGGTTATGGGTGGAAATGGTGGAGGGCCAACAGCATAGCCATCATCATGATACAGGAAGAAAGATGTGATTTTGTACCATGACTTGTGAGTATGGGTTCCAAATCCATCACTACAATGTGATATGCTGAAGGCATCGCATGACCACCCATTGGCAGGGCATCCTGGAGTCAAGAAGATGGTTGAACTGGTGCTGCATAAGTATTTGTGGGCTGGACTATTGAAGGATATTACAAAACATGTGGCGGAGTGCTTGGTTTGTGCATACATAAAGCCTTTGCAGAGGCAGCCTGCGGGTAAGTTAGTCCCACTCCAGATTCTGAGCCAGCCTTAGGGGTCAGTTAGCGTGGATTTCATTATGGGGGTTACCTAAGGTCCAGAAGAAGGATGCAATAATGGTTATTGTCAATTGGTTGACTAAATATGCTGAGTTTTTCCCATGTACCTCAGAGTTTTATCCAAAAACAACACAAAGGTTTTCATTGATGAGATATTCGACTGTCATGGCCTGCTGGCGGAGATCATTTAAGATCATGGACCCCAATTTATATCAAAATTTTGGTCAAATTTGCTAAATAACTTGAAGATTCGTAACTTTTCTTTCAGATTACTATCACTTTTAGTAGTATGATTTGATTCAAACAGCATAATTTGATGATCAACACCAGGCGAGATTAGTATGAATAATAAGGTAAAGAGATGGGCAAACGCGGTAAAGGGCAGCGTACCCAGACCTGCACTGCCCAAAGGTACCAAGCGCACAGGTACAAACGAAAATCTCAGCAAAAATAAAAAACCTGAGGTAGTGCATCCCGCGGGTTTCATCAATTTTTTAGTAAAATATTGCAGCTATTTGGAAGTATCCCAATCACAACCACTGTTATTGGTGGAACATGGGATACAAGTTTTTCTGGGCATATAAACACCAACGATGTGGGAAAAGTTTGGCAAAGCCCAACAAAAATTTTCCCACACATGGTTTACTTAACAACCCATACTATCCGCA
>JAKSZP010016621.1:0-25145 GCA_022478985.1 Massospora cicadina | reverse complement strand
AAGGAGGAAATCGAAATTAATAATAATGTTTAGTCAGCCAAAAGACCCCGGCTGATTCTCAGTGGAACCCTGCAAATTGGAATACCACGATTTTGACTCCTTTATGGGCCACTAAATCAATAACCAATAGTCAGATTACTCCAACCACAAAGTAGACTATGGGGCATTTATTGAACGGTGCTTCACCAACCATGCCCAGGTCCATTCCAGCGCCTATGCGGGGACCACCTCCTTTTATAGGCATGGTGGGGTCCCCCAAGGTGAATTTTTTTTCTCAGATGGGGATTGGCTGATATACATCAAATCGTTACCTCACAGGTACATTTTGGCCAATAATGATTCCCCATCCCTTGTTCAGTCAAAGAGATGCAAGTTTGTCAAGCCTCATTAGGGTAAAAACACATATAACTTAATTTGGTAATTCTAAGATATCTGAACGTTGAGCATCAATCCTTTAAATAATTATATCAATTTATTATATAGGATTTCTCTCTTTTACCCCCGCATGGCCCATAATAAAACCAATAAAACCAACAACCTCTTTATTTACATATTTTATTTAGTTTTAATATAACTGGTGAGACACGCTCCTCACCTATATTGTTGGATTCGAGGCTACCAGCACCAGTGAGCCTTTTCCCAGACCAAATTCCAACAAGTGTTGCTCACTACAGGGGCCCTGTACACCACAAAAATGTTAGTATAATGTAGGTTGTTGGGGTGTTAACCCTTCTAGCCTTTCCGCTGACATCAACCCTAGCCTACCACTTATGGAACAATAGCTAGCCAGTGCTTTGTCTCTACTTAAACGGCTCAAGCAGTACCCATTTTTAACAGGCCAGTTATATAGAAACCCTCTCTGCAAGACAAGTTCACACCTAGTGAGGGCAGTATTAAATCCTTCCTCTATGTTTATGAATCTGTGATGGAAGGAGCAACTGATCAATAAAAAAATCGTATATTCTTCCCTGCCTAAACCGTTTAGACCAAGTAATAATGGTTTTCACCATGGTCAACCTCAGCACTTGGGCGGAGGTTAAGCAAGAGCTTCTTGATGATTTTGGATTAATACAGAGTTTTCAACGGCAGAAACATGCCTTTATGTGTCTTAGTTTGCAATAGGAAGAATTGATTCCCTCATTTGTTGAGCACTTCTATATAAAAGCTCAACCTCTGTTGCTTGCCAAAATGCTCCTCTCATTGATGCAATTGCAGCAATTTTGGCTGGCTTAGCATCTCATCCCTCTTTGGTGATGTATCTCTATTCCATAAAGCGCACTTTTACAACTGTACGAAATATCAAGGAGGCATTTTTAACGGTTACTGATATCTATGAGCTTGACCCTACCCAAGAATGTTTAAGTCAAGCAGCTAAGCTGACTAATTTTGCTTCTACTACAGCTGTTACCCTTCAGAAACCTGTTTTTGTGAATTTTCCAGCACAAACAGTTACTCCTTCCTATAATGATAAGCAGCTGGTAATGGCTGTGACAGGGCAGTGCTTCCCTTCGTCTTTAGTTCAAAATACTCAGTTGGTGAAAGCATTTGACCCTTTGCCTTGTCTATCTTCTTCTTCATAGAGGCCTTCCAAGTGGTTTCAAAGACTGCTCTTCATCCTAAACACCTTTATCGGAGCCCAATCACTCCCACCAACAAGGGGATAAATTACCAGGTCACAAAGACTAAAACGCCTGTTTTACAAAAGTACCCTGCCACTGAACGACCCAAAGCTGTTGAAGATAAAGTATATCTCTCTCCAGTGCTATCCCCATCAACCTCTCATTCAGATAAATCTATTCTGAAGTCTATTTTCTTGAGGCAGCACCAACCCCTTCTTTGAAGGTCAAAATACAAGCTGTGGCAGTTCCAACGCCCCCCTCAAAAAAAGTTTATAAGGTGGAGGAACAAGCCTGGGACTTATCATCTCATAAGGGAAGGCCTGAACCTACCCCTCATCCTATGGGCTTCCTAACCTTCATTGATAACCCCTCTGATGACGAGTATAGGGGGGGTGATGAAGATGTTGGTCATTACGTTTTAGAAGCCTCAGGCGAAGTGGAGGTACCTGATCGTTTGAACCCAGAGAGAGTAAAATGGGCTAAGATCCCTCGTCACACTTATCTTTGGCAAGTGATAAGGGTCTCGAGATTATTTAAACTGCTAGTGATATGGACCAACTCATTACTATGATTCTCCAATCTACCCAAAGTGTGCTTACCCTGCAGACTATCCAGGAGAAATACCCTGAAACTGCAAAACGCCTTGTCTCTACTTTTCATCTAAAAGAGGTTCTCTCTCTTCCCCCTCCTTGGATGGGACTTTATTTAAAGTGGAGGTCATTGTTAATGGACTGCGGGTTCAAGCTATCCTTATCACTTGGTCCCCAGTAAACGTTGTGTCAACTAAGCTCATTAAGAAAATTAAGCGGGCCCCTGACCTTGACTACACTCAAGAGTTTGGAAAGGCAGGACCAAACAATACACGCGCCATTATAGCCTACTTTTCTCTGCCCATACGGCTTGGGAAGCTTCTCTTGTCAGCTCCAGCAGTGGCTTTGCTTAATAATACCTACGATTTACTTATTGGAACCCAATTTAAGCTTGAATTTGAGGGTATTATTAATTTGAAGCAGGGATATCTCTCCCTACTTAACTATGAGGTTCCTTTGATCCTGTATAATGATGAGCTCAATAAAAAGGATTGATTGCACAGTTGAGTATTCTTTCTACGCTTTATCCCTAGCATTACACCATGGCAGGACGGCATACAAAATTGTTGCCTCCTCAGTGGATGTCCAGGAGGGTATCCCTTTCTATGCTTCTGAGGAGGTGGTCATTAAGGCCGGGGAACAAAGGGTAGTTGACACGAAAATTATCATGCAAATCCCCCACAACTTCTTATTGCACCTACCTAGCATCGATGGAGCTAGTCCTTTTGAGCCCAGAGTTTTTCAAGGCGTGTTAGATCCCAACTATCATCGGTCTATTAATCTTATGCTTGAGAATCTCACCAAGAAGGATATGGTGGTAAAAAAGCATCAGGAGATCGGAAGAGGCCTGCTGATACCCATTGAGGACATCAAGAAAACCCACTGTATTGGGTCTATGGCAGATATGGGCTTACCTGCTGACCACTCCATATGTACCCTACCTTCTGTTCAGATCGATGAATTAACCCCAGCTGAACTGTATAAAGTCCACACCTTACTTAAGGCCTACAGCGACATTTTCCTTAAATCTGACAATGACTATGGGCATATGAAGGGGTGGATGCATACAATTGACATTGGTGATGCTAAATCTATTCGCTCAAAGCCCTATAATAAATCAAAAGTTGAGGAGCTTTAAATGCGTATGGAGATCAAACAGTTTTTGGATGCTGGATTGTGGTGCCTTCACAAAGCCTTTGGTCATCCCCTCTCCTCCTCATCAAAAAAATGGGTGCCATCGGGTAATGATGGACTACTGCTAATTAAACAACCTCACCAGTAAAGATAATCATCCTATCCCTCGCATTGATGACGCTCTGGCTCTAAATACTTTTCCGCTATGGACATGGCTAGCGGTTATTGGCAAATGGACCTTTCTCCACAAGACCAGGATAAATGTGCTCTTATTTGCAGTGAGGGTCTTTTCCAACCTACCCAACTACCGCAAGGGTTGTGCAACGCGCCAGCCACTTTCCAGAAGGTAATGGATCATATCTTGCAGGATCTAAAACTAAGCTGCTTTATCATCTATCTCAATGATATTACAGTCTTCTCTATGACTTTCAATGAACACCTTGCACATCTAAAGGAGGTGTTTAAACGCTTCAGGGCTTCTAATACAATTTAAAGCCATCTAAATGCACATTTTCGATTGGAAGTTAAATTTCCATGAAAGCTATATCTCAAAATGGGATACAACCCCTTCAAGATAAGGTGGAAGCAATATTTAGAATGCCTGAGCCCAAAACCCTTCGTGACATCCAGGTATTCTTGGGTATGATGGGATATTACCATCAATTTATACCAAAATTCGCTCAGCTCAGTGAGCCCCTTGTACGGCTCTTAACTAAGAAAACCCCCTTACATTGGAGTGCTGAACAAAAAGCTGCCTTTGAGAACATAAAGGCGCTATTACAAAAAAGACCAATACTCTGCCACCCTGACTATAGAAAACCTTTCATGTTGTTCACGGATGCTTCTGACTATGCTGTTGGAGCTAACTTAGCTCAATTGGATGAGCATGGAATTGATCATATCATGTCTTACTTTAGTGAAATGCTTTCAAAAGTTGAGCGTAACTATAGATTACAGAGAAGGAGTGTTTGGCTGTCCTTCTCGCTGTCAAACACTACTAGCCATTCCTATACGAGACTCCTTTCAAAGTAATCACGGACCACGCCTTATTAAAAGTGGTTGCAAATATAAAAGATCCCACTGGGCGGTTGGCTCGCTGGGCTCTTAAGCTCCAGCATTATGATATGACCTTTGAGCACCGAGCTGAGACATACCATATGAACGTTGATGGGTTGACATGGCTGCCTGTCCTTCACCTTGACAATAGTGAAGCTGAGCGGTTGCATGTTCTCTTAATGTCTCCTGATGCTTGGTCTAAAAAGATGAAATAGTACAGAAGATGCTTGATCGGGAGTCCAGCAACACAAAGGTAGAGATTGGGATATCATTTAAGAAAGTAGGAGTAAATTGGTTGCCCTTTCTCTGGCCACCTGAGTGTGTGTCTGTCATCTTAGAGTCTCACACTATCATGGGGCATAGCAGAGTACACAAAACCTACAAGTGGATAAAAGAGCAGTACTATTATGATGGCATCATGGAAATCATAATGGAAGACTTAGATTCATGCCTGATCTAAAAAAACAAACCAACTTCAAGATCCAATATCAGTATCAACCTACTACTCCCCACCAACCCTTCCAAGCCATAAGTTTGGACGTAATAGGTCCTTTTCCTCAAACTACAGGTGAAACAGCTATATCTTGGTTGGTCTTGATCATTTCATCAAGTGGGTTTAAGCTGTTGCTCTACCCGCTCAGACTGCTAAAGATACAGCTACCTTCCTACACCTGTATATCTTCACCCAGCAAGGGTGTCTCAAGGTCCTCAAATGTGACAATGGGAAAAACTTTACTTACTGAGTGGTAAAGATCATTGCCACTTCTATGGGAGCTCAACAACTATTCTCAGCCCCCTATAATGCATCCACAAATGGTGCGGTAGAAAGATTTAACAGGACCCTGGTCTTAATATTATGCAAAGCAGACACTTCCGACCCACTTCACCTGGATTTCTACTTGCCCAGTGAACTTATAACCTACTGTATTAGCTACCATCACATCCTCAAGATGTCCCTTTCCGTGTGTTATATGGGCGAGAGCCTGGGGTGTCAGCATTATTAGCCAAAGATAACTTCTCTAATTGGACTGATCCTGACCAAGCCATGAAAAAGTTGGCCCAACTCATCATCCAATTACAATCAGAGGCCATGACTAGTTTTGCTAAGACTGTTACCAAATAAGGCAAAGCTGCAAACAAACTTAGGGCCCCTGATCCTTCATTCCAAGTAGCCGACTTGGTACTCCATTACTATAACCAAATTACTACAAGAAGTGAAAAGCTCGGTTCTATCTGGGAAGGGCCTTTATCAGTCACATACAATCTTGGGAATGAGTATTATATCAAATCCCTCCTCTACAAACTCACTATCAACTGAGTTCATGGCTGTTTCCTTCAGCCCTATTCACCTCCAACATTCTTGAGGGGTAATGTCAGAAATTTTCCTCCTAGGCTTTAAAAAAGAATGTTGTGGGTAAACTTTGTCTGAATAGATGTAATGTTGAGCATTTATGAGTCCCCAACAAGGAGGAAATTGAAATTAATAATAATGAATTAAACAGCCAAAAGACCCTGGCTGATTCTTGGTGGAACCAAGCAAATCAGAATACCACGAATTTGACTCTTATACAGGCCACTAAATCAATAATTAATAGTCAGATTACTCTAACCACAAAGCGGACTATTGGGGATTTATTGGACGGTGTTTCCCCAACAGTGCCCAGGTCCATTTCAGCACCTACGCGGGGACCACCCCCTTTTATAGGAGTGGCAGGGGTCCCCCAAGGTGAAATTATTTTCTCATGTGGGGATTAGCTGATTTACATCAAGTCTTTACATCATGGGTACATCTTGACCAATAATGATTCCCCTCTCTCATTCAGTCAAAAGAAATGTGAGTTTGTTGAGACTTGATAGGCTAAAATTTAATATTACTTAATTTGGAAATTCCCAAGCTATCTGAACATCAAGCCTCAACACTAAAAATACTTTTATTTATTTGGGGAAGGTTGACCAGGGGACATACACTTCTGATATTTTGAGGATAAAAATATTAATTAACTGTTAATAATTAAAGACACCCACAGTGGGTTTGAAGCCCCTCTTGTTTTCTCCAGGACCACCAGGTTTAGGATGGTAGGGGGGTTTATGCTGACTTATCCTTGGATGCAGCATGAGTGAAGAAAATAATAAATCTTTAGGAACCATATGTGGAACCATTTATTGATTGTCCTTCTGTTGCATGTGGTTATGTTTCCAAACAACAATGATTAAAAATGTTCCACTATAAAGTAGTGAAAACGATTAATGGCTTCTTGGAGGGTAGGCGTTGCTCTTGTAAACGACTCCAATACTATAGTGCGGATTGTCATAGTGCTATTGCTACTATTAACGCCCGTAGGGATGGATGGATAGGTGACTCCATGTTGAGAGCAAACATGTTCCTAGCCAATTTAAATGATTGTCCACTGTCTTGGCGGAATAGGCGCTTGACCTCTTTTGAGATAGCTATTGATGTTACACATTGTTCTAAACGGTGTACTAGGGCTCCATATTGTCCACATATAGTGCATGAGGAATGGGAAGCTTTTGAGCATTCTGCTGTACAATATATTCTCCTCATGCATCTCCACACATGTTCTCATATCCTGAGTTGAAGTAGTGAGTGATGCGCGTATCTCCAGACTCTTCTTTGGGTCTCCAGGCTGTATAGTATATCCATATGATATAGGTAATCAATCCTGGCTATGGTACTCGAATTTCTACTTATTATGTTATCTGTGAGTATTTAGCCATTAACTTCCTGTCTGTAAGTTAGCCTTGGGCGTCCTTGGTGACTGATCTGTCCAGATATGTGAATCTTCTACTCTGCTCTTCTCATGGCTAGAAGTATTTGTTTAAAGTGTACAGGAGTGACATGTGGTCCTTCAGCTGTAGGATGAGACGCAAGATACTTGATTAATGTGTTTGGATGATCTGGGTTTCATAATTGAAGTGCTTGTATAAATTTAGATCTTGCTGTTTTAGCTTAATGTATATCTGGAAGTTCAAGACTAGTCACCTGAGCTATCCAGGATCCTAATATATGGGTCGCTTGCTCTAAATAATTAGTTAGCCCCATACCTCCATTCCTCCTCAGGCCAAATAGGGTTTCAAGGCGTACAAGGGAGTTATGGTTGGACTAAAGCCATCCCTGTATTAAGGCGTAAATTGTATTAAAAAAGGTCGGTGAGAAAGCAATTGCATAGGCCGTAAACCATAGGATTGATAGTATCATGGAGTTGGCTATTGTAACCCTTCCTGTTAGACCTGTTTGATGTCCATCTAAGGAGGCAATGCGTTTTGTTATTTTATCTAGAAGTTGATTTTCCACCATGGCGTTGGTGTAACCTCCTGTTTATAACCATATCCCCAAGTGACGGACAGGTCCAGCTTACAACTTGGTGGTGAATGGAAGTTCCAGTGGGGTTATTACTGATCTGCGTCTCCTATGTCTGGTGTTAAGTCTTAATGTATTGGTTTGTTGACCCAGGGTAGATTGCGTCCAATGGGGCGGATATTTACCCAGGATTATGTTTTCCGCTTTCAGTGTTAAGTAATGCGTTGCTTATGAATGGATATACTTGTATTATCTTCTCAATTCTGCAGCATCCTAGTTGTTGGATATACCCACTATGCAGTCATCAGCGAAAGCCATCATTTTGACTGGTGGTTGGCCATAGACATTGATTCCATTGAGAAGGGCGTTTGTATTCCAGATTAGGGATCAAGACTGTAATTGTATAGAAGAGTGCTTAGAGGGTCCCCTTGTTTGAGTCCTCTCTGTGGAAAAACTGGATTAGTTAAAAAACCTGCTCCACGAAAAGCCATGGTGGCTGACTCTGTGAACAACATCTCCCATTTTATGAACCTATTTGGGAGTTTGATTTTTGAAGGCAGGCCCTGAGATATGTCCAGTTCACCCTGTCGTATGCCTTCTGTTGATTTAAAAAGACTGGCGCTCCACTGGCTTTAGATTGGCAGACATTTGCAACTGTGTGAAAATTGTCCCATATGGATCTTATTGGGACAAATCCATATTGTGATGGGGATATCACATCAGTTGCAATTTCCTTAGTCGTTTGGCCATTTTTTATGATTATTTTCATGTCAGTATTAGTTAAGGAGATAGGGCGCCAATTGGATAGTTTAATCTGTCTCCGTTTTTGAATAGAGTGACAGTGTATGCTTCTTTGCCTACAGGTAGAAGGCATGTTTCCATAATGCACTTGTTCATGGAAGCTAAATAAATATTAGATATTTTAATAGAATATTTTATATAAAGTTCATAGGAAATCCATAAGGTCCAGGGCATTTCCAGCTTAGTGCACTGTGTACTACTTCCCATAATTCCTCATGCAATATTAGTTTAGTTAAATTGTTGTTTTGAGCTGTGGTGTCAATATTTGCATTTGCGAAGAACTTTGCTGGTTTGACTGGTTCAGATTTATATAAATATATATATAACATGTGTACTTTAATCATGAATTCTTTGTGTGTTTCTTCTATGGATTTGTCCAGTCGTTGAACCTGTAATTTTGCTATCATATTTTTTGGGCGTGAATTTGATAGAAAAAATAGCTAAAAAAATTTCTGACTTCTAGGTTTTTTTGCTATATATATAGTACCCCAACTTGGTGTTGGTGTCCACATATCAGGGTGTTTAGCTAAGCAGAGACCTCTGCCTATTCACATTATCCAGGGCTATATCCTGTGCGTGGGACATTATTTTCCAAGTGATTGTTTTCTGACAAGGTGTGTTTGATGATGGATGAAGCTGCCTATATCTTCTTGATGCTGTGTGTATATCTGTTGTGTTGTTGATTTTTTTGAAATTTTCCCAGGTGATTAATGGGTTTGAACAGAAAGGTGTTTGAAAATCCCGTTATGAGGTTATTTCCTCCACCCAGGATTGAAATACCAAGTTGGCTAAATTTTCTGGGCATATTCTGCATCACCGGTGTTTGGGTAGTTGTTTCCACTGGTGTGTCCACACCAAAACTAGCCAATGGTCAGAGAATTCGATTTTTGTAGCCTTGAATCTATGAATTTGGTGATGGAAAATTATTGGTGCGAGTATTAGGTCTATCCTCGACATAGAGACAAGTGTACCATTGTGCACATATGGGCATGTCATGTTATGTAGGAGGGGTGACCGTTTAGTAGTGGATCATATAGTCCCAGGGTGGCCTTTAGCACACAAAGTTGCACTTGCCCTTTGTGGTGTCTCCGTTGTGTGTGGCCATCAGTCAGTATATGGGTTGATCCAGCAGTTCATATCTACCATGATGAAAGTGTTTGCTGGAAGATGGAGTTGTATTAGAGCTGTTAAAAATCTTGATGGTCCGTTGCACAGTTCAGTGCATACACACTGGCTATTGTGTGCACTTTTTTGTGCCATGAGAAGGTTACAAATGTATGTGGACAACCAAAAATGAAGATTTTATTAATGAATTTAAGTTTTGGTTTTCAAATACTATTACCCCACAGTGTTATGACCAAAAAGATATTGTTGGGAGGAACATGTTTTCCCATGCCTCCTCCTTTCTTGGTGGACAGTGGGATTCCTGCGCTGCCAGGATATCCACATGTGGGTTTCACAGGAGACTCAACTTCTTGGCCCAGGATGTTAAGGCCTTGAGTCCCACTATGTTCAGCATCCCTATCTCTACTGAGATGCCCATTGCGCCTCCGGATCAGTTAGCAGGGGCCTCCAGCCCTACTCCCTCGCCATCATTACTCTCCATTGCACCTTTGCTGCGGAGAGCATAATTATGAGTAGGAGTTGGGTTATGTTCTGCCCCTTTCATTACTGATGCTTTTGCTCCTCTCTTGCCTTTGCTGATTTTCAATGTATCATTACAGTGAATTTGTGTGCTCTTATTGGCCACATTTTTATTTTGCGCATTCCATTGTTGATTTTTGCTCCCAATTGGGTGTGCTCCACATTTTTTTTTTTTGGGGGGGGAAAGTGTGATAAACCCCTCTTTACCGCATTTACTTCCAAACCAGATTCCGCTGAATCCATTCTGTTTAGATTGGTTTTTTGGTTTTCTGTGGGACTTGATTGGCTCATTGTTTCATTTCATCCATTTCTTCCTGGATCTGTTCCAGCAAGATGGATAATTCCTCTGAGGCCTTTGCCTTGGCCATAGATAACTTGTGAGCTTGTTTGGCCAGTTTTATTCTTTTGGGGGAATTGGGTCAATTTTATTTATATTGTCCATATTCTCCATAGTTGAATGCCTGTGTGGTATCTGTGATTTTGGAATACTCTGAGTCATCTTCGCCCCTTTCTTCCTCACAGAATTCCATTTCTCTTTGGCCATCTTTTATGGGACAAGCATGAATCTTGTGCCCAAAGGCCTGGAAGTGGTTGCATATAGGGGGCGCGCTCTCCACTGTTGCGCAGCATAGTTGAGTTTTTTCCCATCAATAACAAAGGCTGCGATGCGAGGGATTTTCGTGATATCCTCCATTATATCCTGGTTTAGGGAAATTATTGCTATTGCCTTCCAAGTGCTAAGTTCGGCATCAGCTGGAATTATTGCATTTTGAATTGTTTAATTTCTCCGTAGGCTTCCAAGCCTTCTCAGAGATGTCTTTTGACTACTGTATGCACCAGTGTAGTCAGATGGTAGACGAAAATTATAGAAAATATCTTTGGATTCTGTCCAACGTGTGTGTTTGGTCAATACAAAATGCTGACTGTTAGGAAGGTTGAGCACTGCTCTGACCTTCGCTGCTTAATTTGCTTCTTCCTCTGTTTTGAACCCAAGATCTACCCAACTTTGCGGATAGTATGGGCTGTTAAGTACACCGTGTATGGGAATACTTTAAGTAAGGCTTCCCCAATTTTTTCCCACATTGTCAATATATCTACGCCCAAGAATACACATATCCCATGTTCCACCAATGATAGTGGTTGTGAGTGGGATACGTCCATTTTACTGTAGTACTTTACTAAAAAAATTCAAAAAACCTGTGGAGTGTGCCACCTTGTTTTTTTTTGTTTTTACTGTTATTTTCATTTGTTCCTGTACGCTTGGTACCTTTGGGAGGTGCAGATCCTGGTCTGCTCCCTTTAATCATTTGCCCAATTATTTACTTTATAATTGGCTCATCTCAACTGGTATTGATTATCAAAGTGTAATATTTGAATTGAATCATTTAATAAAAGTGATAGTAATTGGAAAGAAACTCCTCCTGATTTCGATTCTTTGAATACTGATATCAATTTATTATATTAAATTTCTCTCTTTTAGCACCACGCGGCCCATAATAAAACCCATTAAACCAACAACCTCTTTATTTACATATTTTTTTTTTTCATATACTAGTGAGACACAATCCTCACCTATATTGTTGGATTTGAGGCTACCAGAACCAGCGAGCCTTTTCTCAACGCTCAAATCCAACAAGCCCAAAAATTCTATGGATCTAATCCCCTAATTCATATGGCTAAAAAAGCAAGTACCCAGGAGAGAAATAAGAGAAAATGAATATTGCTACTCATCTTAACCTTGAGAGATTCAGTGCTATACCATGGTAGTCCTAATCCCCTGAGGATAGGGAACCTAATTGGAAGGAGCCCAAAAAATTTTAAGGACTTCAATTGAATGTTGATAAAATTGTAACTTGAGGCTTACTCTAATGCACTGCCTGTAAAATAAGATGTAAAGAGTTTGATAACCAGAATTATCATTTTATATAACTGAGGTAAGCCGACCAGGGGACAGACATTAACGAAATTTGAAGAGAAAATAAATAAATCCTTACCAAAAAAATGAACAAACCACCCAAAATGTGCGGATGACGCACAAAACGCAAACACAACCAACCAGGTGGGACAGTGGGAACCGCTTATCCCATCATAGCGGAAGGGGATGGGGGGATCAGGGGGCTAATCCTCAGCTTCATCTTCACCCCAAAGCAGGGCATGGTCTATGGCGGAGAGCAAATGCGTCAGGGCGTCAGTGTGACTCAGAGAGAAATTTCAGATGATTGGCAGGAAGACAGCAGTTGACTATAATAGAGACAGTATATTATTCAAAGCTATTTACACTTTCATGCGTGCATCAGGGAGCTTTAAACATGTGTCAATATTGGTGTGGGTAATCTTGGCTTTGGGATTCTACACTACCACTGCCACGTGCTGGATGGCGTCATTGGCAGCTTTGTGAGATTGATCAAAATAATTTTGGAGCGTATTGGCAGTGTAGGGATAATGGGAGGGGGGAATACTCCTGCGAGCATCACCACTGATTTGGCAGCAGCTTTACAGAGAGGACGACAATATGGCATATTCATTGCTTCAACAGCCAGCTGGTGGTCACTGCGGAACGTTTTGGCAATTTTCTGGGGGCGAATAAGTAAGGGGTAGCTTAGCGTTGTGGTCAGGATATATAAACTTCTCGAGTTGGATAGTGGGGTTTTCCATAATACTCCCAGATTCATCAATACAATCCAATAGATCCCAAGGATTTTAGTTGAATATAAACTGGGGAATAAGCATATGCCTGAGGCTTGGTTGGTTCATTAAAGGACACATGGGAGAAAACTGGGGTACAAGCTGGTGCTTGATTGGAGGGATCATTTGTGGCACTGGTGCGAGGACAAGGCTGATTGGTAGCTGCAGGTGCGGCTGCAGCAACAGGCTTTGGGGGAGGGGAGGTAGGATAGCCCCATACCAAAACTGGTGCGGGGTGGGTAGCAGATTGAAAGCTGATGGACAAATAATCAGAGCCATTGGAAGCAGCTAAAGATGGGCACTTACATTTCAAGTATTCTAACTCAAAAAAGGATGAACAAAATTTCCGCCCGCCCTCAACGTGGGCCCAAAAAGATGGTCAGGGGCAGAGGGAATGAAGGAGTGAGGGGGAATCAAAAAGGCTTTATTATAAAATTCAGGGCTGATCATGGCATATGCCTGAGCCCAGCGAGGCGTGTGGCCCCAATTTGGGACCACAAATTGTAAGATGGGGTTGGAGCCATAGGCTGTAAAACCGCCCATCAGCTCCAGGTGGAGCACCGCAGGGGGGAAGTGGGTGGGCAAACCAGCGAACTGAACCGCCAAAGTGGTATCCACTGGGAGCTGAGTCTGAATTGTGGGGAGAGAGGTACCCTGGAAAACCAGGGGCACAGTTGCCACAGTGGTGGCATCAGCTTCACAGGTGAAGCTGAGATCAAAATACCCTTTAAAGGGCGGAAATTAATGAACTCGTTAAGAGTCATTACCGCCTGAGCCATTTTGGTGATGGCTTGGTCATGGTAAGGGAAAAGTTTCCTATAATCGACCCTAAGGCCAAAACGCATGTTGCTCTGGGGGAGCACCAGGGGGAAACAAGGCAACGCTTGGGTATGAGTGAGGTGGGCGTCAAGATCCTTGGGAGGAATGAATCGTCCCAGGGGTTTGTTATGACTGGGTGAGCCAATTCATATGCATTTTTCCACCAGACAGAAAAATGGTGGGGGAGTTTCTCCGCTGCCCAATACTGGAGAAGCCTTCTGGTAATCTGAGGGCATCAGAGCAAAACTATGGCAGGTGATCGAAATTTGCTTCTTCTTTTTTCTGTAAGATTTGCTTGGAAAGTTATGCCGAGTGAAAAAAGAGTTTATGATAACCAGAATTACCATTTTCTGCACTGTCTCAGTGTGGGGGAGCGATTGATCTACTACAATAACCATGGGTTCAGGAGAATATTTAAGCTTTACTACATCTGGAAGGGTTGTTTAAAATGCAGAAAAGACTTCAAATGATGTGTATGTTTTCAGGATTCCATTGAAGGGATCATCATCAACAGACTGCACACAACCTTTTAAAGGAGTACCAGCATGGCGGTGAGACACCAATTTCCATCAACTAATAACCCTATCGCCAGTCTTAGCCAATTTGTTAATCCCCATGGTTGGGTCAAGTGGGTAGAAATGTTGCAATTTGTATTTTGACCAACCATAAGATATCAACTTTGGCCATTTTACCCTTTATGTCCTATAGACCTTACCTTTATCCTCGCCTGATTTTCTAAGTCCCTCATAAGATCAGTTCTTATTGATCTTATATTAGATATTTCTCTGTCATTTTCTCCTGGCAATTAAAGCTATATTAATTCAAAATATATTCATGATTTTGGCGGATCAAGCCCTATCTTCTTGTAAGTTAAATTCTCAGTTACCCTAACCAGTTCCATATCTTCAAACAACGATCACCTATTTTGTTCAGCCAAATTGTTCCTGGAAATTCCGCTTGATCTATACCCCTAATTCCCTATAGACCTCACTACTACCCTCATTCTGATTATCTGTGTCCCTTTGCAGGTTAAATTCATTGGCATGACATCATATATTTTGCTATCATTTTCTAGCATGATCCAGGAATATAATTTACCATAAGATCTTGACTTTTGGTAGATCAAACCCCATAAAATTGTCATCTGAATGCCCCACACCCTTGACCCAGTTCTTTAAAGTCAATCAAGGATTGTCAAAATTTATCAAACAAATCTGCAGTGAATGTTTCAGCCAATCATGAAAATTAACAAGAATTATCCGACCAATTCTACCATAAATGATCCCGCCAACAAGTATCCAGCCATACTGAAAAAATTTACCTGATCTCTGGCTTGACCCTTCCAGCAATGATGGCAGCTTATCAGTGGATTATAAACGGGAAATGCAGGAATATTTGGGTGTCGCAGAAAAGGATGGCACATGAACTACCTCATAAAAAGGCTTTAGCATATAAATGGGAAGAACCTGGTATTGTAATAGGGACAAGAGTGGAAACCCACAATCTGGTATCTATTCTTCCTAAAGGAATGCTGGATTAAAATTAGCCAGATCTTTAACACAGAAAATACCCAAAAAGTCTGCAGCTGTTTGTAAAATTTATCTATTTAAAGCTTATTTTTAGCCAACGTTAAGTTTATTTTTGAGGTAAACTGAATTCATAAAGCTATACCTAATTGAGTGCCAAATATACATGTGCATATCTCTACCAGTTGCAGTCACATTTGCATCACACCCTGTGCCATGCTACTTCACTTTTAAATGAGATAATCTTATTGAAGCCTGCTGCTCCCATATAAAGTGTGAGAATAGTATAGCCACATAAATAACTCGGTTATAATGCCATTTGTAAATAGTAGTAAGATCAATAACAGGGATGATACTTTAATTATGAAAATGTTAAAGTCGATATGGCCAAAAACCTAAGTTATAAAATTATAAAAACTAAAATTTGTTTGGAATAGGCAGAATCCTAAAACATTAGCCTGTCAAGCAAATTTTTTCTACGCATAGTGTCTTAATTTAATTCCTTCATTGTTAAGAAGTTCATTAATCATTTTGGTATTATTGAACATGATTTCCAATTGAGTTTTAAGTAAATGTTCATGAGGTTAATCAGTTGTAAGGGACTGTTGTTTAACGCTTTATCATCTTTGATTGCCAATTGACATCTAATTAACTTTGGTTTTGAGTAACTTTGCTTTAAGGTTTGGAATGCCAAATTGAGCCACATTTGGTAAAAAAGTAATTATGACAAACTCCTGCTGTTCTATCCATATCCACTCTAAACTTTTCTCAGATTTGGGTTTCTTAATCAACCAAAAACTTTTCTGGTTATATAACCCACCTTTATACTAGTCTGTTATCTCGCAAGGACCCTGCCTGTACATTGTACCCAATTAATCTTTACTGTATTGATATACACGTTAGCCCATGGGTTATATAAAATTCTCTCCTTTTATACACATAACCCTACTATCAAACTGGCTTTTGAAGTCATAAAGCTTGATATTTTTATTGAATTTCATCCTTATGGGAGCTACTCTTGCCTAGAATTCTTTTTCAAAGCTGGCATCACTACATTAGCCTTGATATATTAAATACTGGATCAACCTAATGATACATACCATATATATAATCTGTTAAAGATGTTATCCTCTTTAACTTTAGCTTGTCTTCTAAACTAAACCTCCCCTTAAATAAGCTAATAAAAACTTAGATAATTTGCTATATATAATTGAGCCATAGGATTAACTATATTATCTTATAATTAGTTATGGTACTTTTCTAGCTCATGGGATTGAGTAATAGATACTCTTACCGCCATAGTAACAATTATTTTTCCCCTTGCTTAAATGTACATAGCGCCTATGGCCACTTGTTCTAAGCTATTTTAAAATCTGGCCTTCACAGCTAACATATATTGAGTTATTTCACTTTTAGATAAGCTTAAAGGTTGTTATTGTACACGCCTATGGCCACTTGTTCTAAGCTATTTTAAAAGCTGGCCTTCACAGCTAACATATATTGAGTTATTTCACTTTTAGATAAGCTTAAAGGTTGTTATTGTACACGCCTATGGCCTTTCATATTGAAATACCTAATATGTCTAATAAGTGAGGCCATATCTGAGACTTGATATTGCCTCCTTTGAAGAGTAATTGGATGAACTCAGGTTTATTTATAATTATAACGTATTCCAAGATGTTATATTCTAATGGTTGAGTCAAAATAAACCCTTTAAAAACATCAAATTCTGGCGTATTACCCTTAAGATGGATTTGACAAACCTTCATGATTCACCCTGCTTAAAATCAAACAATACTTAAGAAATTGCCATGTGATTAAACAAATTAAAACTCTAAACATCTATAAGTTAATGTCAATTCTTATATTTGCCCCTCATTTTATTGCAATCAGTTTACCACCCTATTGTGAAATTTGTATGACAATCATCAGAATTGGTACTATAGCACTTGCATATAGACAGCCCAAAAGGGAGTACCTAGTGCTATTGAGTGGCCTGATGATGACCTATTATGGGTACAACATCCTTTTAAAATGATGCCATTTTCCTAACAATTGTAGTTTGTGAACTATATGCTGAAACTCAACTTGGGCTGATCTTAGGCTAATTCTGCACATTTAAGTTGCTATTTAGTACCTTGAACATTCTTGATACTAAGTATATTACCACCAATAGATCTAAAAAAGACCATTGCTGTATCAGTTCTTTTATTCAACTGAGGTGGAAAATAAATCTGTGGAAAATTGCTGCCAAAGTATGGCCAAGAGATGCACTAGAGGCATATTTACCGGCGCCTGGCCAAGTGGAAAGATATAAAGTAAATATCAAGTAGATCAGATAAAAAGATATTTTATCTAAAGATATAAAGTTTCTTTAATTTCCTTCTATCTGACTATTTTATTAGAGTCAGCTTCTTTTGAGAGAATCAACAATCTGTTAGGACAAAAATTACCAGCTTGTACCTTTGACTGCATCATTAAAAGTTCACAAATTTGTAGGGACAAATTAGCCTAAGAAGACCAAAAGAGCCATAAAATTTTAGGTAAGCCTAGCGAGTTATAAAAAGGTTGATATACCATAAGACACTTAGTGAAAATGGAGGATTATTCAGTTGATCTTCTTATCAATTATATGTGCAGGATTTAGAAACAAGTGATAGATCCCCAAAGTATACATAAGCCTAACATGTGATATGTATGTCTGAGTTTTGATATCACCTATTTCTTTTTTCTGATAATAATTTAGGTGATCCAAGGCTTTATTCTAATTTAATTTTGCTGTACACCTAAGATGCGTTACCTTAATATGAGACTCAGTCTTCCTCTTTCTTTATAAAAGTATCTAGTTACCCAGGCCTATTCATTTTGAACTTTCCTGTAAGCCTCACAGGGAGTATTTTTATGTGAGTCTCAATCTTGAAATTTTTATTCAGCATCTATATGAACCCAGTCTTATTCATATTATTTTTTTTAGCCAAAGAGGTATTATCTATGTCTGAGGAAGAAACTTGGCTATTTTTTAAAAATAATAGATAAATTAGATCCATCTAACCTTTACTAGATACATTAACCCATTAATTTGGGCTTTTCTTTCTCGTAACAATCACTTTTGTTACTACAATTCGATTCAAACAGCAAATTTGGATAATCACACATAGGAAAGGTGGGTGACTTTAATAACAAAAATAATACAACATGGGCGAGTGTTGCGGCAAGTGGTACACTTAACGGTGCAACTAAGGGCAAGAAACGCCCTGGAGGGGGACCAGGAACCCAAGCCATAAAAAATTGCAAACTCAGACACCATCTGGGTTTATGGTATTTAATGTAAAGCATGCGCAATACATGTACATTCAATTCAACCAACCTTTGTCAAAGGTGGAACATGGGATCAGACTCTTCCTTGGGGATGAGTCACCAACCCTGAGGAGAAAACATGTGAGGCACAGCCCTCACTTTTCCCCATGCGGTGTATGTAACCACCAACAACATGGGCCATGGCTGGATCAATATTGGTTTTGAAACAGCTGATGAAGCCAATGCCGCAGCAAAAATCTGCATGGAAATTGCCCTCCCTGAGGGCAAAAAAATTGTGCGCACTGCACGCACCAGATGGAACAAAGCAAAAACTTTGTTCATCTCCTTTGACTCGCTCCCCACCAACCTTCCCTGTAAGGTAATCGAGGAGGAGCTCTGCAAAGGTCTTGTGGCCTACGGAGAAATCCAACAACTCAAATTACAGCAATTTTGCTTAATGCCCGACCTGTGCATGGGCAAAGCTATTGCTGTAATCAACCCTTTCCCAGAAGTGGAAGAGGATTTATCCATAATTCCCCGCGCAGCAGAATTTCACTTCACAGATGGGGGCCAGTCAGCTGCATTCTGAGTTACACTGGAACGCGCACCACCCATTTGCAACCACTGTGGCTCATTGGGCCACAAGGAACATGCATGCCCTGTAAAAGAGGGCTTAATGGAAAATGATTATTGTGAGGAAGCAATGGATGAAGATAATGAAAACTTTGCCAAAATGACTGACAGTCACCACCCATTCCGATGTGGTGAAGATGGACTATACTCCATTGTGGACCCAGTTACAAGTAAACAGTATAAAGCAGCACAAAAAGCCCGCAAGAGAGCAGCGGTTGAAGCGGCGGCACACGCGGAATCCGCCATTAACCACGGACAAATTCAGGAGGATATTTTGGATATTCACCAAACCAACCAATCAGAACAATATGCCCAGGTCGAAAATTTTCACAGTAACCAGACTGAGCCACAAAGCGTCATCAGTCATGCACATACTGAGGAACAATGCAACCACAATTTGGGTGAAAATGTGGTGCACAATGCAACAAAGTTGAATCTCAAAAATATAAAATCCAATCAACAACCCACATCAAATCAACATGAGACCTGTGCAGAAAAAGTTGACGCAAATGCAAAAAACCATAATTCCCTTGAATTATTGGGTCAGATCAAGGGAACCAACAATGGCAGTGAAAGAGTTGGAGTACAGATGTGGAGCATGGCCAAAATGAGCCATGGTGGGATAGGACCAGAGGGTCCTCCCAACTGCTCTGAGGTGCTGCGGGCACCTCAGTGTCAATAGGGACGTTAAACATTGCGGGAGCCAGGGCTCATATGTCCCAAGCCAAAAAGCTGGCATTCCTGCAAAAACCTCTTGTAGACATCTTGGCCATCCAAGAAACCCACTGCCTACAAGGGGAAGAAAAATCCTGGTCAACCAGGGTCGCGCCATCACAATCAGTATGGACGTCTCACTGTGGGATGATAGTCCAAAACAACAAAAAATTTAAATTACAAATTCATCATCACACTTGCATGGTCAAGTCCTGGTAGCAACAATCACATGCCAAGATGAAATAATTTCGTTATCATGTATCTATGCACCGTGCACTGCAACTGAGAGAAAAAATTTTCTTGAAAAAATTTCTACTCTCACCCTCCCACTAGATATCATCATGTTAGGCGATTTCAACTGCTTGGATAACCCCAATACAGATCAATGGCCTAATCCAGGGGATACCCACCTGGACACATTGAATATTGCACAATGAAGGCATCTCTTGGCTTTCTGGTACTAAAAAAAAGGCATCTCTTGGCTTACAGGATGCTCTTCCCCCCAATTCACCAATCCTTCCCCACATGACAAGACCCAACATATGCGAGGGACTGCTCATATTGATAAGTCATATTGACCACATCCTCATCCCACAATCCCACCACTCAAGAATCTCCAAATTTACAACAAAAAAGATCAATTTTTCTGATCACCAATTAGTTACAGTGCAGTTAGCGCCAACCCAATCCCACACACAGATGTCACCTTGGAGAAAGCTTCACCTGGAAAATATAAAATCGCCCAAGATATCCAACTGGGTTGAAAACAAGGCTAAAAACCCAGAATTCACAGCCCCATTCACTTTGGATCCCATTGGAACATGGGAAAATTTCAAGAAAGATTTAATCAACAAAACCCAACATATTGCATCACGCAAGTACACCGCGGACACAGCAGTAATCAAGCGTACTTTGGCAGAACTAGACTACATGGAAATAATTACTCCAAAATCTGGCTATAGCCCTAATTGGGGACGCAAATGGGCAGAAATTTCAGCCCAACTTAACAATCTCATCTTTGAACACAAACACAGAATCAAAGTATCAAACAAAGGTAAGTTCATAAAGGAAGGCAAAACCTGTTTGACATACTTTTTCCGCCAATTCCACTCCCGCGGAAACCAGCCCACATGCACACAGGTCTGCAAGACCAACGGCACCGTGGCAACTGACCCTGAGGAGGTCAAGGCGGAAGTACACCGCTATTACACCGAATTATATTGTGATATGCCAATAGATCCACAAAAAAATAAAGAATTTATTCAAACTGCCAAGATACAAAGTACACCACCAAATTACAATATACTATCCCTTATCACACGGGAGGAGCTTTGGGAAACAATTCGCGGTGCACCACATAGGGAATGACCAGGGCCTGATGGGATACCCTACGAATTTTACAAAAAATATTTTCAACAAATTGCCCCCCTCCTATTGGCGTCAATAAACCAGAGTTTGTTGGAAACACGCCTATTACCAGGAGGCCATAGATCCTACATTATAACCTTGTATAAAAAGGGTGACAAGTTGGACCTGGCCAACTGGCGCCCAATTGCACTCTCCAACACTGACACAAAAATTTCAACAAAAATTCTAGTAGCTAAATTAGGCACAATTGCATCTGACGACCTATCACCCAACCAGTTTGGGTTTATACCAGGTCGTTCAATCTGGAACAACATACACCCTTTTGCAAACATTTGCCAATCCAAAGCAACTGGTGCCCTGGTCTTCTTGGATCAGGAAAAGGCGTATGACCGTGTTAGCTGGCCATACTTAAAAGAATGTCTACATGCCTTCAAACTCCCACCAAGATTTATAAAATGGGCGATGCTCCTAACAGAATCTGCAACCATGGCTGTATGCGGCCCTGGATTCCTAACAAACAATATCAAACCACACAGAGGGCTCAAACAAGGGGATCCCCTCAGCCCACTGCTATACAATTTCAGCTTTGACCCGCTCCTCCGAGTAACTGACTCACGTCTCATGGGGATAACCGCACAAGGACAACCAACAGTCAAGATACTGGCCTTTGCAGATGACTGGGTAGCAGGTATAGCAAACAATGAAGATGCCCGACAGCTGGAACACACTCTAGAGGAATACTCCAAGGTGAGCAATACATCGCTCAACAAAAGGAAGACAGAAATCATCCTCTTAGGCAAATACACAAACAATTGGGCCACAATATCAGAACCTCACACCAACACTCGAAGAAAAACCCAATTATTTTACCCTTTGCAACACCTCTCACCACCACTCCTGTCCGACACCTTGGAATCTGGCTAGAATCAGGGGGATATGCTAATGAGACAATGGAAAGTAACCTGTTACAACGGGTATCCAAACGCGGAGCCTCCCTCAATGGGAGAACCCCAGGACTAACAGGACGAGTTACAGTTGCTAACTCGCTCATCCTCCCAATACTGTGGTACCAGGCCCATGCGATAGCCTTCTCACCTACCTTTATAACCTCAATTCGCGCGCTTATCCAGGGCTGGCTGTGGCCTGGCTCTCACCCTCCTATACGGATGGAAACACTATTTGGCCCACTCTCAAGCGGAGGCATGGGACTAATAGATTTTGAGAGCCATGCCAATCACATCCTAGGTACCTGGATAAAGGAAATCCTTGCTCCAAACCTCCCACAACAACATTGGTCCAGAGCAGCAAGGACTAACTTTGCACAGGCGCTCAAATCAACCAACCCACATAGTCCACCCAGACTACTTTCATACCTTGCCAAGCACCCTACTGCAACGGGTCCGCATGGAACCTCCCCTCATTTCAAACATATCCTCAGAACTATCCGCCGTATGGGATGGACCATATAGAACATGGGTACTATACAGGGAAGGGGATGACCCAGCCCCCAATTCAAATTAAGAAACCCAGAAAGCCACCCCCAGAGGGATATTCTCGCAACAACCCCAAGCATAGCTAGGATAGAATACCTAGATATGCTGGACATTCCCTATGATTTAACCACAGAGAAAGCTTGTGGAAAATGACACATCACCCACTCCTACAGCCAAGGATAAGAGCAAACGCCTGGCGCTGTTTGAGAAGGACCTATAGGATGGCGGACCGCTCCAACTCCCTCCACAAAACATGTGCAGTATGTGGAGGGGAGGGATCCCTACATCACCGCCTAGAAACATGCCCCCCAACCAAAGCTATATGTCAGGAAGTCGCACGCCTGCTCAAGATTCAAAACGAACAGGAATTCTTGATATCAAAAAGTATCTTCGCGCTCCAGATCGAGTCACCAATCCCATCTACCCTCCGCTCCCTAATAATACCCATTGCAATGTGGACAATACACACAATTGCATTAGATGCGTTCAAGGGCATGGTCCCAACCATTCATGGGATTATTAACAGATTCCATGTCTACTTACTAGAGCACTTCCAAGCCTGGCTCTATGGATATATAAAACCAAGACAGAAAGTGCTCATAGAATCATGGTTCCCACTCTGGTTCCTCCACACAGACCCTTTCCTTCACACCTGCTCCATAGCAGGGGAAACCCCCTCGGAGTAGTGCACCAACCCCCCATACCTGGCAGTCCCGCTGGCAACAGGGGTAACTTGAGTACCCTGGGGTGCCTAATTTTATATTTGTTAGTTATTCTCTTAGTTTTACATATATTCGGTAATGTCTGTCCCCTGGTCGGCTTACCTCGGTTAAATAAAAACCCATTAATTTGATTGAAGATCAGATATATACTTCTGCACCTCACATCTTGTTAGAGTAACAATATGTTTTTTAAATTTTTAAATTTTTTACTTTTATTCAGGGAAGGCCGACCAGGGGATGGAAACTTCCTATAAGACACTAAAATAAAAACTTCAGCGAGAGGAGGGCACCCCAGAGAAGCAAACGCTATCTCCTGTTGCCAGCTGGAATGCCAAGAGAAGGGAGGGGGTAACCTGTGCAGTGGCTTGCGCCACTATTGAGCACATATGTAAGAAAGGGTCTGAAACTATGAAGTAAACCATGAACCAGGATGAGATCAACTGGCGGCGATGTGATGGGAGTACCTAAACATCCACGCTTGAAATTGGTCTACTAGGTGCGACTGAAACCAGCCTAGAGCTTCCTGGAGAGTGGGGTGGAGCCTGAGATAGCATCTAAGACGATCGTGTGTATAGTCCACATAGCAATTGTGACTACTAAGGCACGGAGTGAGGGTGGAAGAGGGGAAACCATGGATAAAGCAAACATGTACTTAGACAGGCTGAAGGGCTGTGCCTGATCCTGGTGAAACAGACGTTGCACCTCACGCCATATCGCTTTTGATGGAGGGCACTCTTCCAGGAGGTGGACCACCGTTCCAAACTGGCCACACATGACGCAGGATGAGTGCAAAGCGTTAGATCATTTGGCAGTATGTATACCCATCTCAAGCAGCGCCACACATGGGAACGAATATGTGGTTGCAGAAGAGGGTGGTGGGCATACTTCCAAATGGCTTTCTGTGTATCTAGGGGGTAGGGAGATGCCCATCATGTCCAGGTAGTCCACCCTGGCCATGGTAGGGGGTCACATGGGTATCACTCCGTTCAGAATGGGAAGTTCTTGTACCTCCTGGGTGAACTGAGGAGAGGGACGCCCCCTCTGGGCGGTGTTTCCACAGATGCAAATTCTCCACTCAGCGCTCTGCATGGAGAGGAAGATCCTTTTGAAGTGGGGCGATGTCCCATGTGGGCCCGCAGCAGAAGGATGTGAGGAAAGGTACTTTAACAGAGAGTGGGGGTGGGAAGGATTGGTGAGGCCCAGGGCGCGGGAGAAGTTGGAGCAGGCCGCGTGGGACCAGTGTTGGGCTGAAATTGCAGGGTTGGTAACGGCAGCGACCCAGGTGCCAAGGACTTTGGTAGCAAGGTCCTCAAAGTTGAGCAGACCCATACCACCTCTATGGTGAGGGCCAAACATGTCATCCAGGTGCACTGGTGGGCGGCCTAACCAAAGCCACCCTTGCAGAAGGGCGTATAGTGACTTGAAGAAACAAGGGGAAAAAGCGATGGCGTGGGCCCCAAACAAACTTTAGAGAGGAGCATAGAGTTGGCTAGCACTACACTGCCTGTAAGGGAGGTCTGACGGGATTTGAGGGAAGCTATGAGATTCATAATGTAGTCTAGGATATGGTTTTCCATCACCGTTGAGGCGTACCCTCATGCCTCCAGGCACACCCCCAAATGGCGGACAGGGCCAACGGTGGGGCTTGGAACAAAGGGGAGCACAAGCGGGGCAGTGTGGGGTGGGCAGGGCAAGCGATCCCGTGCACTAGTTGACGAGGCAGTT